>JAXIVH010000071.1:0-65000 GCA_036785325.1 Urophycis tenuis | reverse complement strand
TGTTTTCCCGAGCGCCGGCCTCTGTCGATTCTGTTCCTGCGTTACTGTGAGAGAAACAACACAAGATCATCATGACATGAAGTTCCACGTTCACGTCAGCAACAGGGAACCCAGGTGGTGTGTGTGCGTGCGTCTACCTGTTCTTGTTCAGAGTCTGTGGGCTGTTCTGGGAGTTGCTGCTGGCGTTGCTGGCTGTGTCCGAGCCCGTGGTGCTGGTCTTGACAAAGACTCTCCTCCCTGGTACGGTGAGAGGCTTGTTCACCGCCCCCAGCACCGGGCTGGGCTTGGGCTGCACACAGAAGAGCACATCAAGCGAACGTGGTACCACCAGGCCGTCGGACTGTTCAGGCGCTTTGAGACTTAGGTTACTTTGAGAACCGTAAGCATGTTTAGACTTGCATAGTTAAATTGTATATTTCAAAATAAAAGCCTGTCGTTGGTAAAACAGGTCTCACAATGGTACAACAGGATCACTACAGGAACGTAGGGCTGAAATATAAAACAGCAGCTGAAGTCGAAGAGAACCATACCTTCCCAGTAAGCAGCATCTGTCTCATCTCCGCTGACAAGTAGTCCTTGTCGTTTTTGAAATCCTGGTGAGGACACAGACCTTCCATCAGAGTACGGTCACTAAACCGCGGTGGCCCAAATTATACTGCCAGCTCAGCTGAGCTATTAAGTCAAGAGGTACACGTCTTTGTGTGGCCGTGTTTTGTACTACCTTGTCTTGGATGAGGAAGAACTTGGATGGTATGATGGGGTCTTTGGGAGATTCCAGGTGGCATGCTGTGCTCTTGTTGGCGATGACAAACAGAGCCACGTCGCAAACGATGTACAGCTTCTGTAACCCACAACAATGGAAACCGCGCTTTCAGGCCATGGTGGCATCCCGACACTAAAAACCATAACCTTGCCACTCGTAGGAGCGTTGCTGCGTTGCATTGATCGTAAACAAAGGCAACTTGTCATCTTAACGTCTGGCCTGTCTGCCATTGCCTGAGGAATCCACTTAAATAGAACAAAAGGCTTCTAACGCGTTGCCCGAAGGCAACAATATGAACGCTGTGGTTCATGGTTATGGAGGAAAACTAATTAGAGGAGGTCACTGGTGGAGACTCATGTTTAATGAGTGCAATCATTCTCTATTTGGATACAAGACACCTGCTGCGATCAGAGCCAGTAAGACTTGATTTCATTTGTTTAGCCGTTATTAAATAATGTATGAATTAATTAGCCCAGGTGAATGTGTACATTTTACCACATTGTGATTGTGTGTGACTTTGCGTGTGTGTGTGTGTGCACCTCAATGTGATTGTGTGCGACTTTGCATGTGTGTGTGCACCTCATTGTGATTGTGTGCGACTGTGTGTGTGTGTGTACCTCATTGTGATTGTGTGCGACTGTGTGTGTGTGTGTGTGTACCTCATTGTGATTGTGTGCGACTGTGTGTGTGTACCTCATTGTGATTGTGTGCGACTGTGTGTGTGTACCTCATCGTGATTGTGTGCGACTGTGTGTGTATACCTCGTTGTGATTGTGTGCGACTGTGTGTGTGTGTGTACCTCATTGTGATTGTGTGCGACTGTGTGTGTGTGTGTACCTCATTGTGATTGTGTGCGACTGTGTGTGTGTGTGTGTACCTCATTGTGATTGTGTGCGACTGTGTGTGTGTGCCTCATTGTGATTGTGTGCGACTGTGTGTGTGTACCTCATTGTGATTGTGTGCGACTGTGTGTGTATACCTCTTGTGATTGTGTGCGACTGTGTGTGTACCTCATTGTGATTGTGTGCGACTGTCTATGTGTACCTCGTTGGCCTTCGCGTCTTCGGGACACTGCGCATCCTTGCTCTGCTTTATGTTCTCCACCATCTTCCTGAGGAAAGCGTGGCTGTTGTTCTCGTTCTTGGTCATAAGCACTTCCAGCATGAACCACAGGCACCTGCAGAAGATGGTGGAATGTGGTTCACAACACTGGAATACTCTCGCTGTGTTGCAGAGTGCTTTTCATCAAGTATCTCATAGACGCTTTACAATAGAATACTAGTAACTAGCAACTAATAAAATTGATGATTGATTTGAAAGCTGAGAGGGTTTGGAGAGTCCTTGGGTGGTTCCGAGGTACAGTGAAAGCATGCAGTGAGAGTAGCAGTCGAGAAGAGGGAAGTCTCATCAAACACACTCTTTAATGTCCTTGAGCTGGTCGTATTCCTGGGGCTTGGTGAAGTCTGGATCGTGTGCCAGCAGGTGGATCATAAATGGCACCACATACTCAGGAAGAAGGGACACCAGTTTCTCTGGATGGGACCAAAAGAAATGGGATCAAAACCACATTGCCGATGAACCCCCAAAATGAACCGACACACCACTTTTCCTCAGCGCAGCGCCTGTTGTGACCAGAGCCGGCGCTCTGGTATTCCAAGGTGGTCGCGAGCAGCATCGAACGCACCTTGGGCAAGGGGGTTCTGTTTGATGTACTCTCTGCGGACGGTGATGTTCTTGAGGAGACACTGGCGGGCGTGGGCTCGCCTCTCCTTCACGGGGTCTTTGGCACACAGCGCGAACACGGCCAGGTACTCCAGTGGCAGCATCAGCTTGGCCAGGGCCAGGTGCAGCTTCTGGGCGAAGATCTGTCGGACCTGGTAGCACTCATCCTGCGCACAGAAAAACAAGCCCGCCGGCGAGGTGAGCGGTCTTCACGACACGGAGCACCACAAAACGGGAGAGCAGAGACAGACTCACGTTAATGACGAGCCCGCAGAGCTGGAACTGCTCTGGTGTGATGATGTCATGGTAGCAGGGCTCCTGGGCCAGCTTCATGATGGCTCCCCCTGCAGCCAGCCTCAGACGAGACATATCCGATTTACTGAGAAAAATTAAAGACACGGGACACACGGAGAGCCAGTTCAATATATAGAAAATGGTACATTGACCGACAACAAAATGGTCTGTACTCGTACACTTAAAAGAGAGTTGACGTCAGTTCAATACGATTTGCTGTCGTTCCGATGGAAAGAATACATCTTTATTCAAGTTCTAAACGAACATGTGGTTTATATTTCAGCATCTTTTATTGTTTGGCGCGTCGGTCACCTGATCTTCTTCTGCTCTGTGAGGTCTCCCTCGCTGACCAGCATGGCCGACAGCAGGCGCAGCGTGGAGTTTGCCGACTTTGACTGGTTGTTCTTCATTCCCAGTAACCAGCGTACCAGCAGCTTGATGGCCTGGACCTGGCCAGGAGAGACGGGTGATGGTAAGGGGTCACACGTGTGGCGGTGCAGTACCCTGACTGCGTATCAACAATAGGTCATTTAAAACAGCTTCAGGCGCTCTGCGTCTTCTGTGTTCTACAAGCACCATCTCACCTTGGCCAGGACCTCTGGTGACACCTCGTCATCCAAGCTCCACAGCTTGCCGTTCTTGTTCCCTGTTGACTGGAGGCCAGGGTTCATCGTTATAATTAACATGACCACATTCAAAACCTTCACATTACAAAACACATACACATGCTTCTCCACAAGTGGGACTGTATACACTTTGAGTGTACCAGTAACTTCACGTTAACGGATTGTGTGATTGTACATGTTTTTTAATGTGTTTGATTCAGCAAGCTCACACCGGCTTCTGAAAAGTTTTGAGTGTGTGTGTGCCGCCTACCCTGTCGTTCATAAGCAGATCTTTGACGATGAAGTTGGCCACGATGGACTTCATGGGCGAGGCGAACTGATCGGGGGCCAGCATGGAGATGTGGCCCAGGGAGACCAGGGGTGTGATGAGCTGCTCTGGAACATCTGCGTTGAGACTCCGTGACAGGGGCTGGGGGAGGGAGAGGGGGGAGAGAGAGAGAGAGCGAGAGAGAGGGCCAGAGGATGTAGCAGGGCGACTTGTGAACCTAAACTTCTGTTATAAAGTCACTGTGACGCCGGTAGCTTCTAACTTCTGGTCCATTTACATAGGTTTACATTATATATTTATATATTCTAACACTATACTATACGTAGAGTGTCCTCTTTCTTCTCCTGGAGTATTGTTACGAACGCAATCTCCCTCAGGGATCAATAAAGTATGTCTGTCTGTCTGTCATCACCGTCATAATCACAACAAAGACCACAGCCTGGCAAACCTAAGCTAGGACTTCAACAGAAAGGTTGATTAGTTTTGTATTGTTAGATCATTGCATTGCAAATAAAACATTTAAAAAGTGGTCCCGCCCTCTTTGAGACAAACTCAAAAGAGGAGAGAAACACAACCTGCCCTCCTACCTCAAAGATCTGCGCCAGCTGCACCTCCTTGTTGTTGAAGATGGCATGGATGCAGTGAACGGCTTGCTTGGCCTGGTGAGGAGTGCCCCGCTTGGCTTTCTGATGCAGGACGGGGATCAGGGTCCTGGGGGGACAGACGTATCACGTACAGGGTCTGCTAAAACACTGGTGGCACAAACGTGGAAAACAGCAGTCTACTGGATGGTCCTCGTACGATCGGATCTGCTGCAGCTCCGTCTCGATCTTCTGGCCTGTGTTCCTGAAGATCTGGATGGCGGCCTCGGCCACCTTGTCGTCCTCCATCTTCAGACACTGCAGCAGGGACTCGTAGGTCTCCGCCGAGTGGAACGCCGTGGGGTGGGTGAACGACAGCACCTGCAGGTAACGGTTTGTGGGATTTTAAAGGTGGCTGGCCCTCTTGCTGCGAGCTAGAGGGGTAACACAGCAGTTCTTAACCTCTTTGGTGAGAGTGGCCTGCTGGTCAGGGTAACGATTCCATATCCACCTCTCCCACCAAATCTCACCACATTACTATCATGTTATGGGGCTGGAGACAATGACACCAAGCTATTGTCTCAATGTCTCAAACCCTCCAAAGGTGAAGGAAAAAAGTCCCCAAAACCGGAAGGCCAGGAATACACATCAGTACACTTCAGCACTTCAGTAAAACGGTGAGGTTCGAAGTCCCATCAGAAACAATGGCACTTCTTTACCTTGAGTAGCTCCAGCCCAGAGCGGATGGCTGTATCTGGGGTAACTCCCTCCTCGTCATCATCGGCCGTGCCCTCAATAGACTTATTAAGCAGTTTTACCAGAGCGCTGAAATGGAAACATACATTTAGAGAAGAGCCTTCCGACAGCTCTCCGTGCCGAATAACTTCATTAAACAGGCGTGTCAATAAATGGACGTCTGGCATAATGTGGCTGTAAACGGGACAAAAACCAATCCAAAAATGTTTTGCCATGTTTTTCCATGACACTTTTAAGGGGTAAACACCATTCCCTGTCACAGGGTTGCAGTTGCACCGCACCACCAGTAGGTGTCTCAGTGAATTGGAAGGACCCTTCTGCCAATACATTTGCTCAGTGTGTTTTTCCACAATACCATAGTGAACCCAAGGGGGAGTACATAATGCTCAGCCCTTGTGAACCCAGAGATGGGGAGAGTGAGCTTACAGTGGAGTATTGTGTGGCGGTCCACAGTGAATCGAAGGCGCATTGTATTCAGATCACATTCAACAAACAAATTGAAGCTCACACCTTTATTCAACTTCAATTATTAATGAAATGAGTTATTCAGAACAACAAGCGGCAGAAGGCGGAGCCGATCTGAAACAGGGATTCCGTTAACGGCATGCATGTGATAAGACGGTTGTATCTCACTGACCTGATGGCTTCAGAGTCGATGTGAACCGGGGCGATGCGCTCCAACAGGAACTTGACCATTTCCAGGAACGGGTTGGTGGGCTGCTTAGGGAACGTCAGCTTACGAGTGATCTCCCTCTGCCCCCCCCCACACACACACACACACACTATATGAACTACTAATAAACAATAATCTCAACCACACATCATTCAAAAAAGTAATGCCATGGCATAATAGCTCCACCCTATAAAGAAATGAAAGGCCTGAATGGCCGGTGTCAGCATCTGGTTCCTGTAAACACTTGGTATCTGTACAACACAGGCTGTCACGCTCTGTTTATTCCAACAGGAACCAATTTGAACCAAGACTTTGAGATTTGGGGGGCTTAGGCGAGTGGCTTGACCTGCGTGAGTGGGGAGTACAAGGACACGGAGTTGGTACTCATCTTCATTCCACAAGCAAGTTGCACGTGGTGGCGAGTGACTACATTGCGCCCGGTTTAAATAATCAGTCAATTAATCAATTAAACAGCCTTAGCGCTCCGGGAAAGAGGGTGGCCGTGGCAACGCCATGGTCACCACCGACACTTTGTGAGTGATGCTTTTATTGAGGCTAGTTAGTGCTTTTGGGTTTTAACAGGCCATGTTGGATACGATGTGCGTCACACACACTGTGGCGTTATGCCTTAAGTGTGTGAGAAACGTAACCCTGTTGCGTTATGCCTTAAGTGTGTGAGAAACGTAACCCTGTGCGTGTGTCTTACCACACATATCTCGGCCTGCTTGCAGGAGCAGGTGGGACTGATGAGGATTTCAAGCTGGATGCGGAGCTTCTCGTCTTCCCCGAGCACCTGGTTGAACTTCTTCATGAAGTCTTGGGCCTTGCCTGCGTCCGGCAGGTTCTCTGGACACACGGTGGGCCACAGTGAGACAGGGGGCAGGCGGATCGCGCCGGACGATGCGTCCGTGAAAAATGGAACACACGGAAGAATGTGTGTGTGTGTACACTCACTGGCAATGGTCATCAGCTTTCCAAACATGGCTGTATTATTGGCCTCACACTAAATGGGACAGAGAGACATCATTTTACACTAGGAACACAGTATGTGGCCCAGAGATAAAGAAACAACAACAGACGAATATACACGATCACATCTATACGCATAAGTACACGTCAATAGGTACCGGTATATGCATTTGTGTGGGTATGGGTAGGGCTGGGCAATATGGCTGAAAAATGTATCACGATATAAGTTTTCATATCGGTCGATATCGATAATTATTTCACTATCACTAATAATAAAAGTATAGTGCAAAAAAGTTTACCCTCTGGTGAATATTTTTTTAATGTATGCACAACCAAACGTGATACTGTTACACGATTGGCTATTAGCGTGTCACTCCATACGTTGATAGGTAGCAGAAGACCCTCCACTCTATGCCCTACTCCCTAGTTACTGTGCAGAGTACACAAGTCAAGGGCTCCTCAATATAGGGTACTCATTCTTAACGGTTTAATTTGGAACACCCTGCACACGTTATCAACAGCAGACAGCGTTAAAGGGATATTCCGCCATTTTTGGAAATAAGCTCATTTTCCACCTTCCCTCGAGCAAAACAATCGATCTTTACCCTTTTCCCGTTCATCCAGCCGTTCTGTGAGTCTGGGGGTACAACTTTTAGCTGTAGCTTAGCATAGATCATTGAATCGGATTAGACCATTAGCATCTCGCCCGCTTAAAAGTGACTACGATTTCCGGAATTTTTCCATTTAAAACTTGTCTCTTCTCAAGTTTGAAAGTGCAATAAGACCAACGGAAAATGAAACGTGGCGATTTTCTAGGCTGATTTTACCCGGAACTATATTCTCTTTCTGGCGTAATAATCAAGGAAAGTTGCAAAGGTACCATGGGTGCAGTGATATGACGCGCCTCAAAGTATAGTCCCGGTAATCACGTTGGTTGTATTGCCGGAAGAAGCCTACAGGGACTATTGAGGCGCTGCGTCATATCACTACGCCCATGGTACCTTTGCAACTTTCCTTGATTATTACGCCAGAAAGAGAATATAGTTCCGGGTAAAATCAGCCTAGAAAATCGCCACGTTTCATTTTCCGTTGGTCTTATTGCACTTTCAAACTTGAGAAGAGACAAGTTTTAAATGGAAAAATTCCGGAAATCGTAGTCACTTTTAAGCGGGCGAGATGCTAATGGTCTAATCCGATTCAATGATCTATGCTAAGCTACAGCTAAAAGTTGTACCCCCAGACTCACAGAACGGCTGGATGAACGGGAAAAGGGTAAAGATCGATTGTTTTGCTCGAGGGAAGGTGGAAAATGAGCTTATTTCCAAAAATGGCGGAATATCCCTTTAACGTCGCACTTTGATTACATCTTTATTCCTCAAGTCAAGAAATAGGATGCTCATGGCATGCTCACGCAACTAAGATTGCTCCAAACTATTTTTACTCGACAAAACAAATATGTTCAAACTCCCGTTGCCTGTGGTAAATATATTCTAATGTTTAAAAGTATATTTTGATGACTTTGGGACTCTCACACTCAGGGTTTCCCCAGGTTTGATCACCCCAAATTTAAGACTTTTTTTCAGACCTTTTTAAGACCACTTCAATGAAAATTAAGACCTACATCGCACCCATTATGCGGTCGTAAAATACCAGTGCATATGTTTTTATGTTTTGTTTGGAGTCCAGGAACATAGCCTTAAAGAGTTCGCTTATGCCTTCATTTGAACTGTAAGAGTGGTGGTCACCAATTGTTTTTTAAAATCCATAGCACCTCTGCCCGAAGTGTCGGGGCAGGTTATAATAGTTTTGGATTTTTAATTTTAGTTTTGTATTATTTCGTTTGGACTTTTTTCCCTCAAATTCAGTTAGTTTTAATTAGTTTTGGTTTGCTAGTTTTTATATTTTCAAAAATGCTTAGTTTTAGTTAAGTTTTTATTATTAATATTTATTTATATTGCATGCTGTCTTGCACCAGGGATTGAGGGAAACGGCATTTCGGTTCTTGTGTATGGCCTGTACATTCACGGATACTGACAATAAAGTTTACTTGAATCTTGAATCTTGAATTAGTATTAGTTTTTTCATACTTTGGGTTATTTGTCAGGTGCAGGATTCAAAAAGGTCAGAGTATTGTATAATAAAATCCAACAAAAGATATGTTTAAAAAATGAGGGTGAGTTAATAATGACTGACTTTATTTTGGGCGAACTATTCCTTTAACCGCCATGGCGCTGCCTGGTGACGTCGCGGACGCGACACAACGTGAGGCGCAGTAAGGTGCTGCTGCTGCTGCTGCCAGCTGGCGTAAAACAGCCAGAGCGGAATAAATCGATCATATGAATCCAACCAATTGAGGCTCATAGTTAAATTGACAGAGACGAAAACGAAGGGAATTATATTGATAATTTCAGTTCTTTTTCTAAACATGCAATACAGTTATCGTTTTTTTTATTTTTATTTTTTTTTATTTCAGTTAATAAAATAGTTTTTTCAATTTTAGTTTTCATTATTTCGTTCGTTTTCGTTAACGATAATAACCTTCCACCGACATGTATCATGCCACTGCTCGGCCCTTGGGCTGTTGCTGTTGATGAAGTCTGGCTTGGTCGTTGCTGGTAACTTTCGACAGTGGTCGAGTTGCTAGCGCTAGTGCTAATTAAGGCTACATGTGCATTCAGGGGTTGTGCCGCGGTGCAGAACTGAGCGATGGGCGGCTGGCTGTGAAGGGCAGATGCCTTGTGTTTTGCGCACTTCATATGAGACTCCAAAGCGAGATGACCTAAAGTAGTTGCTTGAAAGTCTTCCGACACGTACAGCATCGTGCTTCGAGGTCGCTTCCCGGCACCTGCCTCACCCAATCACTGTACATAGCCACTGCCCATTAAACCGACACTTCCCAATGTCTCCTCTCGACTGACTATGTTTGTTGAGATTGCCAGCGCAAAAACCCAAAGTATTGTTTGCACATACTACAAGAAATGAGACGTTCTCTGACGTTACGCAAAACCCCTGTTGTATAGAATTTTGACGTTGTTGTAGGCTATTCCCCCCACCCCCCATTTTCACCTTGTGTTACAGTCCGGTTGACTATGAAAAAATATCCTAGTAGGAAAATTAAGACATTTAAAAAAATAAGACTTGGGTAACGAAATGTAAGACTTTTTAAGGCCTTAATTTAGTAACATGACATTTAAGACATTTTTAAGACTTTTAAGAGCCCGCGGCTACCCTGACACTGACACGTCACTTTGACAGTTGCCTCTCTTTATCTGTGAAGTGATGTAGCTATGTTCCCTAGCCCCCTAGCTACTGTGTAGTTCTCTTTGCAGTGGGCACTGCTAATATGGAATGGAATCTCACTTAAAATGTCACTTTGCAGTCCACTATGACGCTATCGGAACGCACCCTATACTCCGGATTCACATTTTCTCTTGACATTGATTACGTGCATCGTGATACATATCGTTATCATTTTATCAGCAAGCCCTAGGTGTGGGAGTGTGTGTATTCACCACTGGCAGCTTGTGGAGGTCCAGCAGTTCGCGGACCAGGCCCCTGAGCATGTTCTGACACTTCCACATCTCATTCAGAGCCCTGGGAGAAGAGACCGAGAGACATTCACCCAGAGCCTGACGGGACCAGGACATAAGGTGGCCGTGCAGAACAACATAGAAGATGGCCATGTGTTTTGCATGGCAGTTAGCAAGCTTGCAGTTCTTGTATTGTTAAACAGAAATAACCACAAAAAACGTAGTTAGTCAAAGCCAAGAATAAACATTATTAAAACATGGGATTTACTATGCATTCAGCAGACAATTTTATCCAAGGGTTAGGCTTAAAGTGAATGTATTATAAGGGGGCTGTAGGTGAGGTTTAATTTCAGTGTAATCTTTTAAATCCCATAACGATCATTCTGCTGGTGAGTGAAATACTGTGAGAATATCCGTTCCAGTTGACCGACCAACCTTTCCCATCAATCTCTCCAATCAATCCCCTTTGCTTACAAGGCCTATCTAATAAGAAAAATGGAGGGGGTGTGGTTTCATTTGGCTTGATCATTGTCCACATCTCTGTAGCCTGTGGCACCTTTAATGAGCAAGGATTTCATTGATTTGGTGACGTGCGTGCGTGCGTAGTACTGACTTGACAGCGTTTGTGTCCAGGCAGGCGTACAGGTAGTAAAGACACTTCATCTTCTCCTCTGTGTCCAGGCTGTGGGGAACCATGTACTGGGCGAAGATCTTCTCGACTAGTAACCTGAGGGACGGCAGGTTCAACACAATAAGATATATTAGAGATGGCAGAAAAGCCAAGAGCTCTCAAAAGTAATAACGGCAATTAACTATTAATCATCCACAGCCATGACCAAAACACCTGAAACCTTTCATATTCTGAGTCACTGATGTATAATCCATCACAAAATGTAGTATCCCTGTGCAGCACTGTGTCACTTTTGTTCAGTCATTTGAAATCATGAGCATCGAATGAATGAAAGACTAACCCACCCACGACTCAATAAACCTGGCGATTCTTTTCTCTCCAAAATCAATTTAGATCCGTAGAGAAAAAAGGAAGCACATTATGAATCAAACGTGAAGGCTGCAGTAAAAAACAAACAAAAAAACACAAAGCCAGAGGACCATATTTCCACCTGCAGTTTATAACAAACACCCATCAACACTTCCACATAGGTCCATGTGGTTTAGGTCAAGGCTACTGTCACTGCGTGGCAACTCTCTTCTGGCTGGTCTCCCTGCACGTTCCAGTCAACCTCTGAGGTTCATCCAGAACACAGCAGCCTGGCTGGCCTTCAGCCGACCCAGGTTCTGCCGCTCAACAGAATCCCGATTGCTTGCCGTTCCCGCTCCACAATGGTGGAACGAGCGCCCCACTGACATCAGAACAGCTGAAACCCAACACGTCTCCCGTCACAGACTGAAAACTCATCTGTTTGGTCTCGACTAGGGTTAGGGCTCAATCTTGTCTGTTTTGTCAATGCACCCACTTTAAGCACTTCACTGATTTGGACTATTTTGATGTACTTTATGGGCATGATTCTTGCCATTTCTGGGGCGTGTCTTTGTGGTCGTACGCCCTCATGCATTCAGCTGCTTTGGTGTCAGCTAAATAAATGTAACTTAAGGTCATACTCTACTACCCCTGCATACTCCTGATTCTTAACCACACGCGTCTGTCGCCCCGGAGTGCATGCTGGCTTGCTTACTTGTCGTCGATACTGTTCTGATAGTAGATGTGGAGCAGCTTGTCCTTGATCCAGCTGATCTTCTGGGCCGACTCCTTGCCGGCCTCGTGGTGCAGGCAGTACTTCTTATACAGCTGGGCCAGGCCCATCATGGCCTCCTTACGGACACGCCACTGTGGCCGGACAGGAGCAGGAGGACCAGGAGAGCCGCGGGGAGCCATGTGAGGGGAAAGGTGGGGAGAGGGGGACAGAAACAGAGGTGGTGTATTTATAGACAAAACCCAAGAGCAATAGTCTTCAGTGATTCATTGCAGCCCATTACAAGAGGAGTTGTATAGCCCCAAAGCTCAAAGGGATGAGATTAGGCAGAATTAACAATTGATAAATAACCCTTATGCTTCCAACATTGGAAAGAGAAAAGGGCTAATGGAATGCACTTAAAGAGTGGACTGCCAAAACGCTGCACCACACTAAAATACATCCCCCGGTCGCTCCCTTCCGAGTCACAATAGATTTTCCCTTGCAAAAACACGGGGCGGGGCTCATGGTTCCTCGGGGGGCCTCACCCTCTTGTCCAGGGTCCGTTCCCGCACAAAGCCCAGGAGCTGGTCATTGACCAGGTTCAGGTCCTTCTTCCCGGCGTTGATGATGGTGACGATGACGTCGTGTCGGATGGCTTCCTCTGGGTCGTGTGAGCGCACCTTGAGGTACTCTGATTGGACAAGAAGGGAAAGATCGCAGTTGCACCATTTAATCTTAGGCTGATTAAGAGTTGAGGGGATGGCATAGTTGGATCAGGCTTGAAAATGTGCATCTGCACACAACGCGCGCACACACCTGTGAGGTCTTTGGCCAGATCGGGGTGGTTCATGAGGCAGTGGCTAGCAAACTTGACACACTCCAAGCGCACAGGTACATGGATGTCGTTGAACCTTCAGAGGAATAACATAGAAATATACCTGCTTCATATCGATGTCGCCTGGCCAGGACTAGCCAACAACACAAAGACAACAATACAATTATAGACACGATGAAGCTAAACACGAATATAGCTCAGGGATACTGAAAGGAACAATGAAATACATTCCGGTGTATAAGTGTAGCAAGTGACGCAAACTAAAATAATATTACTGATAAGTTAGCTTGCGCAGGATTACCAAAACAAGCCTAAATATGAGCAATGCTGTCACTGAGCTCACGTGGCACTGTGTGTGTGTGTGTGTTTGTGTGTGTGTCTTACCGTCCTAGGAAGCATTGCCACAGGGGCCTGTTTTGTGTGGCCAGCTCAGAGTCTTTAGCCCCAAACAGTTTAGCGAGCAGGCGTACCACAGCCAAGCGCTCCTCACCATCATTGCTCTAGAATAGGATGAAACCCGGACATAAAACACAGCACATAACAAGCCCGTTATACTGCTGCACTCCAAGATTAAACAAACAAACAATATGCCCTGGAAGCCAGTCGTAAAACAATATGGCTATGACTGTAGCTACAACTCTAGCCACTAGAGGTTGCTTAATGGGAAACGTTACAGGGAGCAGGTTCAAATAGCTTTCTGAATGGGTCATTGTTCAGATGAAATGCACCATCAATTTGACATTAGGCTGGTGTGACAGGAAAGCTTGTCACCTTGAGCTTGAACTCCAGCTGAGGCATGACGGAGGTGAGCAACAAGGGGTCAATCGCAAACAGTTCCTGGATCAGGTCGAACACGTGCTCTGACAGGTCGCTCACCGAAGACTTGCCCATCACCAGAACTTGGTTGAAGAACTGCCGGGGGAAAGTCAAAGACACATTTAAGCGATACGTCCTGACTGTAATACAGCAAGATCATTTTCAAAAGTGGATCCACGTGCACATTCTTCCCTGTGACTTTGGTTAATTTGATTCATTTGAATCATTTGTTCATTTGCAAATGATTTAAGCTCAAATGGAACAAGGTTGATTTAGTAACAGAGAGGGTGGCTCATTTGGTGATCATTTCTCAAATCCTGTTTTGTGGGTAAGTGGGCTGGGTAAACACTAAGAGAGTGTGAACCATGGTCATGGGGGAAGGTTCTAGTTGGTACTCACATTAGCAATGCACGTCTCAATGGTCTGAACGGTCCTCTTCAGAAGAGTCTTTGCCAGGTCATACGCCTGCTTATTCAGATTCTGCAAGGGAAATGAGTGGACTTAGTAAGTAACTTTATTGTCTGTTACATGGCAGGCATATAGCACAGATGAAATTGCAGTCCTCAGACCTACGGTGCAAAATGAACAATCAGACAAACAGACAAACAACACAAAATACAAAGTAAAAAAGTGAAGTGAAAGTGAGGTTGACTTGTCAGTGTCTCCGTGTCCCCGTGTAGATTTAGCAGATTCCCCATTGCAGTGCTGGTGAAGGACTTCCCATTGAATCCAACAAGCAATCACAATTTAAAAAGCGATAGCTGTTCATTATGGCAGAGTGCAAAGTGCACCAGGAAACCCTCTGCAATGCAGGGTTTTTTTGTCTCTGACCAAAAACACATTGCGTTGACATCGTTTCCAAGGCACTGCCACATCAGCGCTATAGGAGGACTGAAATCAATATCTTAATCTAGACCTATTAATTATCAATACAGCCGACTGCCATGAATCTCGTTTCATCACTGTTTGACTGACCACATTTTGGTCGATATGGCCAAGGGTCTATATAAAACCTTATTCAAATCTCAGCTTTCATAAAGCCACCGTGTCTCTGCCCGAGCCGAACATCTTCCCAAGGACGCAAGCTGCCAGGGGACCGGGAGACAGGGGAACGGGACCCGGAGACAGGGGAACGGGACCCGGAGACAGGGGAACGGGACCCGGAGACAGGGGACAGGGACCCGGAGACAGGGAGCCAGGGGACTGGGACTGGGACTGGGTGACAGGGGACTGGGACCGGGTGCCAGGGAACTGGGTGCCAGGGGACCGGCTGCCAGGGGACCGGGACCGGGAGCCAGGGGACTGGGACCGGGAGACAGGGGACCGGGAGCCAGGGGACTGGGACCGGGAGACGGGACTGGGACCGGGAGCCAGGGGACCGGGAGCCAGGGGACCGGGAGACGGGACTGGGACCGGGAGCCAGGGGACCGGGAGCCAGGGGACCGGGAGCCAGGGGACCGGGAGCCAGGGGACTGGGAGTCAGGGGACTGGGACCGGGAGCCAGGGGACCGGGAGCCAGGGGACTGGGACCGGGAGACAGGGGACTGGGACCGGGAGACGGGACTGGGACCGGGAGACGGGACTGGGACCGGGAGCCAGGGGACTGGGACCGGGAGCCAGGGGACCGGGAGCGGGAGACAGGGGACTGGGACCGGGAGACGGGACTGGGAGACAGGGGACCGGGAGCCAGGGGACTGGGACCGGGAGACGGGACTGGGACCGGGAGCCAGGGGACTGGGACCGGGAGACGGGACTGGGACCGGGAGCCAGGGGACTGGGACCGGGAGACGGGACTGGGACCGGGAGCCAGGGGACTGGGACCGGGAGACGGGACTGGGACCGGGAGCCAGGGGACCGGGAGCCAGAGCACCGGTCTGAATGGGTTAGGGCCGCCACTTTCATTCTTTGAATGATTATTTTTCAATTAATCGTTTGGCCTTTAAAATGTCATGAATAAAAGCACAAGTGACCAAGAGTCCAAAGTGATAAGATGTACTTGCTTGGACAAGCTGCCAAGAGAAACTATACTATTTATTTTATAATGATCCTTGAACCAAATATGTGTATTGAACGGCAGCATTAGGCAACGCATTGTATTTTCCTTCAATAAACAAATTAAAACGATATATCAAATATCAACATTTGATTTGATTAATTTTCTGTCAATTGACATATGGATGAATTGACTACTAGCTGAGGGGGATGAATAGGGAGAGGCCATGCTGTGAGAGACACCTTGTGTGCAGGAATGAGGTTTATGAGGATTGTGTCCAGCAGCTCCTGTGTGACTCCGTCTCCCTCTGTGATGATAGAACTCATCAGGTCCATCATGTGCATCTGCACCTTCTGATTATGGCTGTTACTGGGAAGAAAGATGCAGCATTGTCTTTACAGAAGCACACCTTACTGCGCTAAAGAAAGCCCATCAATAAGAGGGCATGCCCAAAGAATTAATGTGATTCTCATCAAAGCATTTACAGGAACAATTGCATGCAAGTTTTTCACGTATTTCATGATGCTGTGAAAAGCAAAAATTACAGATGTATATACTTCTCAACAACATGTATATATACTTGGGCAACAGTTGCCCAAAACACAAAAACAAAAGGAATAACAAAAGCTTATTTTGTTTAAAGCACTTTGGAGTCCCCTTACTTGATGACTGAAAAGAGTGTTTTGAAAAGCTGGATAAAGATCTCATTGCAGTCCTCCAGCTCAAAACAGATGTTGTAGGACTTCACCCAAGCCAAGTTCTGCAGACAAACACACAGATGCAAAAAACCTCAAAGATAATAACTTTACTCGTCCACACACTCACACTTTTCATTAAACGACACAAGGATAGCACCCTGCACTCTCATTACCTCCAGCAGGTAGAAGTATCTGTTGAACTGGGGGCTCTTCGTGTCCTCTAAGCCCTTTAGCTGTCTGGTGATGAACAGAAAGATGTCCTACCGAGAAGGAGACATAAAATAGGTATTGAGTGGAAAATGTAGTTCCGACAACATCAAATTAGTTACCGAGCTGCAAGTTACTCTCCTTTTATCATCACAAATTATTTTGGTCAGGGTCTTCAGGTTTTGATGAAAAAAACAAGTTAGTCATCCAGTGCATTGACACAGTCCTGCTCCACTTCAGTTGTCAGGCAACCATTATATAAAAACAACCCAACCAAATGTTTCCAGATGCAGCAACTGGATTACCCTCTCAGTAGTTCACAGCAAGGTACTAAATAACCATAACCAATGCGAAACCATAACCCGATTGGGTCTTGGTGCTCTAACATGTGGCAGTTGGGAGAAACTTCTTAGGCCATCTCTTCTTGGCTGGGTTCTCCTGGCCCCACCTCACCTTGAGTTTGTCGTGGGAGGTGTATGGGGCCTCGGGGGCATAGATTCTGAAGATGTCTGCCAGGCAGCAGGCCACCAGCAGACGCACGTCCTTGTTGGGATTCCTGAGGAAGAACTCAGAGGCCAGATGGAGTGCCAGGTCAAGATACTGCTGCTTCTCTTCCTCAGAGTCCTGGTCCATGTCCATGTAGGTCTTCACCACCATCTGGGAGAGACGGCCACAGGGAAAGAGATGTCTATGTGAGAACCAGCACCAACAACAAAAAGTCTGATTATTCCAGAATCGAGAACAATGGCAAGAGTTGTCTGATTGGCAAGTTTGGTTTGTTTTCAGAAATGGTCGCTTGTGCCGTTTGTCAAATACAAAGCTCTGTCTAAGCAGGGAGCTCAATAATGTTCTTAAAACATGGTGAATGAAGATTTGCCTGATGCTATTTTGTTAGAATTTGGTTTAAAAAAAGTGCAACGTGTAGGATTTGTCCAACTTTCAAATTAGTGCTCCACACAATAGCAGGGAGCAGACTACCAGAGAGGTCATTGTGGACACTCTCGTAAGAAACAAGGAAATTCACAAATCACCTGAATCAATAGGGCAACATAAGTGTTAATCATAATCAACAGGTTGTTAATCATAATCAATAGGGCAACATAAGTGTTAATCATAATCAACAGGTTGTTAATCATAATCAATAGGGCAACATAAGTGTTAATCATAATCAACAGGTTGTTAATCATAATCAATAGGGCAACATAAGTGTTAATCATAATCAACAGGTTGTTAATCATAATCAATAGGGCAACACAAGTGTTAATCATAATCAACAGGTTGTTAATCATAATCAATAGGGCAACATAAGTGCTCTGCTTGCTAGCAAATTAAATAACCAAGTATGAAATTAAGTTTTGAGGTTTTAAAGGGATATTCCGCCATTTTTGGAAATAAGCTAATTTTCCACCTTCCCTCGAGCAAAACAATCGATCTTTACCCTTTTCCCGTTCATCCAGCCGTTCTGTGAGTCTGGCGGTACAACTTTTAGCTGTAGCTTAGCATAGATCATTGAATCGGATTAGACCATTCGCATCTCGCTCGCTTAGAAGTGACTACGATTTCCGGAATTTTTCCCATTTAAAACTTGTCTCTTCTCAAGTTTGAAAGTGCAATAAGACCGACGGAAAATGAAACGTGGCGATTTTCTAGGCTGATTTTACCCGGAACTATACTCTCATTCTGGCGTAATAATCAAGGAAAGTTGCAAAGGTACCATGGGCGCAGTGATATGACACAGCGCTTCAATAGTCCCTGTAGGCTTCTTCCGGCAATACAACCAACGTGATTACCTGCTATTACCGGTGGTATACCGGGACTATACTTTGAGGCGCGTCATATCACTTCTAAGCGGGCGAGATGCTAATTGTCTAATGTGATTCAATGATCTATGCTAAGCTACAGCTGAAAGTTGTACCGCCAGACTCAGAACGGCTGGATGAACGGGAAAAGGGTAAAGATCGATTGTTTTGCTCGAGGGAAGGTGGAAAATGAGCTTATTTCCAAAAATGGCGGAATATCCCTTTAAAGCAATCATTTTAGACTTTGCACCTTCAAAGTCATCATTGCATAACATTGAATAATGATATATAATGCGCAGCACAATAGGCCATAAGAGGATTAATTTTGTTTCCCAGAGTGACAAGACAGTTTTTTATTTAATCGTTGGAGACCAATCATCTCCAGAGAGTTGGAACAAGCAATAAATAGTGACACAATGCTAGAGAGATAAAGAAGGACAATTGTCATTCTACCTTTGGCTGAAATGCCACTGCTAAAAAAACAGCCTGTTAAAACCTGCATATTCTTCGCATAAATCTGGTGGGAGGGGCCGAAGGAGGCATTGGAGCGAAGTGGAACAGCTTTTGGATTTCAAATGAGACGAACTTCTGCCTCGGCCACACACGCATGCACGCACGCACACGCACGCTTCAGGGCACTAATTAAGCTATTGCTTGACAGAGCAAAGCTGATGCTGCATATGTGACAGGGGTTTGGTTTTATGTTTTAACTGCCAAATTAAATACTGCAATTGAGCCCCGGGGCCTGGCAGGGGCGCGGCACAAGATAATCAGGTGGCGCAGCCCGGCCAAGAAATACGTTGCCAAGGTCTCTGAGAAAGCCAATACATTCACACAAAGCACCCGGCTGGGCGGAGCCATTCTCAAGACACACGCCGTGAATCCTCCTGATTTAGATTGGCAGTAGCGTATGCATTCAAGCAGCCTTTGTTTCTCACGTCTGCTCGTCTTGCTTGCGTGGGCCCACAGGTTTAGTGGCCCACCTGCAACAATGCAGGTGGGACTTGTCCCATGTTCAGCATGGCTAAACAGCAGGATGCTCCGTTTTACACTTTTGCGTCCGGCGTTGATGAGTGCATGGGATAGAAGATATGAATGTGCACGCTGAGTGAGCATGTAATAGAAAAACAGCACATGGACTTTCAGAAAGGATCGTACTCTCGCAACGTGATGCATTGCCTAGTAGAACATATAGGCGGGGAGGGTTTTTTTTAATGAATGATTGAAGGCCACTTCCCTTAAAGTGATGGTTCGGAGTAAAACTCACCCTGAGGTACTTTCCACCAATAATCCAGCCAAATACCCCCTCAGATGCATTTTTAGCAACGGTCAATATTTATCAAGTTTAGGGGTATCAGCCGAATGGCTTAGTATTGGAGTGTCCGGTACACTGTGTGTATCTCGTAAATTACCCCACTAATAATGCATGGATTGTTACCCAACTTCTGTAGTAGTACATATATGGTCTGTACTCACAAAACGAGGCATTTTAAAGTTTGGGAGTACACCAGGAGTTTATTTAAAAGAGCACTTTTCTGATAGCTTCAACTAGCTGTTGCTAAGGCTACCGCTGCGTCGACTTCTCTTCCGTCTTTCCGGATAAGTTCGTAAAAGTCCTCTTCAAAACTCACAAGTGTAAGGAAAAAGTTAGTGAATTCAACACTCCATCTAATTTCAAGTATTTAATTATTCCAGTTGTCAATACATTTCGATGGAGTGTTGAATTCACTAACCTTTTCCTTACACATGTGAGTTTTGAAGAGGACTTTTACGAACTTATCCGGAAAGACGGAAGAGACGTCGACGCAGCGGTAGCCTTAGCAACAGCTAGTTGAAGCTATCAGAAAAGTGCTCTTTTAAATAAACTCCTGGTGTACTTACAAACTTTAAAATGCCTCGTTTTGTTAGTACAGACCATATATGTACTACTACAGAAGTTGGGTAACAATCCATGCATTATTAGTGGGGTAATTTACGAGATATACACAGTGTACCGGGCACTCCAATACTAAGCCATTCGGCTTATACCCCTAAACTTGATAAATATTGACCGTCGCTAAAAATGCATCTGAGGGGGTATTTGGCTGGATTATTGGTGGAAATTACCTCAGGGTGAATTTTACTCCGAACCATCACTTTAAAGTTATCACAACTATCATGCTGTATCATTACTTAACCAAGAGAGAAGAGTAAAATAGACTCCACATGCACCTCACATGCAAACACACTACACACTACACACTCCCAATATCATTTCACACACCCCAGAGACATCTATGGCCTTAAATTTATTGAACTGTGAGACCCCTGACTCGTATGGACTTATCTGTGTGTATGGACTCTTGTACTTCTAAATGTTGTGTGAATGTTTTTATGTGCTGTTTTAATGTCTTTTTATGAGGATTGAAGAAAAGTGTAAATGCAAGACAAATTTCTGTGTAAACAGACATTAAAGTTTATCTTATCTTATCAAGACAAATTAAGCTGTTGATAAAGTTACCTTTATATTTTGATCCAATACGCAAAACACGTTTTTTGCTATAAATTGTTCAATACAGTGAAGGTGGAAGACAGCCAACAAGATGATTAAGAATCCTGTTCAACAACAAGCAACACAGCAGCCAAATTACACGGGTACAAACAGAAAGAGCATTGTAGTTTTGGCTTTGGCAAGACCTTTTCCCCCATCTAGTGTTAGTGAATGCTCCGTGAAAGGTTTTGGGTTGAAGATGGTGTAAATAATCGAAACGTCCCTTTCTGTGTAAACACTGGCCATTTACAGAACGGACAACACATTAAAAGGTATAGCAGTATAAAATGTCGTATTAAACCATATTACACCTAAATATTTAAAGTCAACTAATGAGAAAGAATAAGAACTCCGTCATGAGCATTGCATGAATAGGGGAGCTGCACCCCTTATTTACATTAAAGTCACATGGTATCTTATATGGCAGCTAGTGGCCAATTGAGGTGTATGTGGGAGACTGACAGACAAAGAGAGAGAGAGACAGCCATAGAGGGAGGAAGAGATATGCCAAGTACAGAAGTGTCCTCTCAATAGCAAGCCAGAGGGGGATGGGCAGAGAGCAGTAGCAGGCTTACACACACACACACACACACACACACACAGTTCTGGGACAAACGGTCGATCCATGCTTAACTTGGGTTTAAAGCGCGTACTTGCTTGGACAGTCAGAGTACAACACCATGGAGTGTCTCAATATGCAGAGCTTGATTTGGATGTTTGGGTCAGGGAGAGGGTCATGCTGCTCAGACACTTTGTATAACGCCACAGTGTGTGGTGCGTTTCATGTACAGCATTGCTGATTATAATGTTCATACAAATATGAGAGTCCTACAAAAAAAAGTACCACATAGTTGCCGTGGGCCGTAACCATGGGGAAAACGCGCCCTCTCTTCTTCCAAGAACTCGCAGGCCAAAATCCATTGCCACCATGGCCCCAACACGGCATAAAATGGAAATAAACACCACTGACAGAACAGCTGCATCCTCAAGCACAATCTGTTAACAATTCACAAACGGCACAAGTATGCCTCCTGAAGGGAACAATGCACTGACATTAAATAAAGAGAACTCCATCACAACTTCATCAAGAGGTTTTCCATGTCCATCTGACAAACACCGCAGGGCTGTGTGGATGTGTGGGGGAAGTGACAAGATTTCTGTGCCACCAGCAGACAAATGGGTGTTACTCGTGTATACTGCCAATTGATTGTTGTTTTTTTTTGGTTTTGCTTCTTCACACTCGACCCATTCTCTCCCAGGTTCTGCTCCTATGGCCAGAAGGTCCTCCCTGCACGCTGCCTAGGTTGTTTGACAATCCCATGGATTGGTCACGTTTGAACAGTTGCTTTTGAAAGTTATTGATTCCGTTGACGTGTGTATTCACTGTTTTTTGTTTTTTTCACTTGTTGAACTTTCCACCCTCTCGCTACGCTTCAACAGTATATAGAGTTTCATTATCGCCCAAACACAACTCTAAAAGCCTGTCACTTTGGTACTTGATATTACAAGCCAAGGAAGTGGAACTATTGCCTTACTCCAACATAAATGTCTGTAATTACAGACCAGAATGATCAAGAATGATGTGCAAACGACACCAGGGATTTAAATCTAGTCGGGTCACTTTTACTTGAGCGCGTTGTCCACAGTGCAGCAGCAGAGTATATACTGCAATAGTGAGTCATGTTCACGGGGAAGAAACAGACCGTGGTCAATTGTGCTGCTTAAAAAAGGTGCTGGGAACTGCATTACAAGACATAACTGCCACTAAAACAACAGCTTTCCAATTACTTCCTGCGGTTTACACAGTGGGCAGACTAGCTTAAAATGCAATTGACCTCTCAATGCAAATTCCCTCTGAGCATACTAGGCCACCCCTTGTTACCACTTTCCACCTTAATAGAAGAGCACAATGTGAATAATGGTTTGAGTCTGCTCTGGCATTTGGAACAGTTGTGGATGTACATCTGTAGTCATATTCTCGTCATTCGCTGCTGAAGAACAGTAAAAGTTACAATCTTCCCTTTAAACAATGTTAGTCTCACAAGGCACTTGGCAAGTGGTTTGAGAAATAACCAAATTTGAGAGGATTCAATTAGGTACCAGGTGTTTATAGTAAAGTATGGTTCATTACGCAAAACAACAACCGATGGTGGTACAGAATAAAGCCAAATGTTCCTTCAGCAAATGATACTGGCTTGAATCTAGAAGTCCAACTATCTACAACTAATTACAACTCCAACAAACTGAAGAAGCACAAGCTTTGGAACAGTCTTCCCTCCACAATAAGGGAATGCTCCACATTCTCCTCTTTCAAAGGAAAACTAAAACAATGGCTTAGATCACATCAAAAGTGTGACCACTAACCAGACTTGTGAGACTTGAACATTACTTTTTACTGTATTGTTATATCCTGTCTGGGTCTGGTATGCACTGTGCTGTGTGTGTGTTCTCTTCTCTATTTCTATTTTATCTATTATTCGTTGTCTTTAATATTTGTATTTCCTTTTATTATTTTCAGGGACTACGAATGCAAACTAGCAGCTTTGCTATAATCCGGCATATTTGCAGAAATGTATTTGATGCTCATTAATGTGCATTGTCCCTATCCAAATAAACTGAAATTGAAATTGAAGCTGCATCCTAATTAGTCCTCCACTGTCTGTTCTGTACATGTGTGAAGACACATACATGTTCGGTACATGTGTGAAGACACATACATGTTCGGTACATGTGTGAAGACACATACATGTTCTGTACATGTGTGAAGACACATACATGTTCGGTACATGTGTGAAAACACATACATGTTCGGTACATGTGTGAAGACACATACATGTTCGGTACATGTGTGAAGACACATACATGTTCGGTACATGTGTGAAGACACATACATGTTCGGTACATGTGTGAAGACACATACATGTTCGGTACATGTGTGAAGACACATACATGTTCGGTACATGTGTGAAGACACATACATGTTCTGTACATGTGTGAAGACACATACATGTTCGGTACATGTGTGAAAACACATACATGTTCATGTGTGAAGACACTTGAACATACAATGCCAATGTCAATCCCAGTAAGAAGATTAGGTTTGGCAATCTGATGGGCATAAGTATATCTTTAGAATATGGATGACGGTTCAACATTTCGGGATACAAAAGAAAATGTGACAATGTGTGCAAGGATATCAGAATGAAACACACTCTACATACATATAATGTCTCTGCCGGTGGTAAATTGCTTCATGTTGTAAACTAAAAAAGTCCTGAATCCTGAAACTGTCCATGTGAAAACAAAAGGAAACAACTTGTCCAATGAAGCAAAACTGCAGCTTTTTGGGAGGCAGCTCGGGGTCTGCAGCTGTCATGTTTCCTGTATTCACTTCTAACCCTACAGGGAGCTGACCATTCTTCAGACAGATGATCTCATGTCTTCATGTTGGATGTTTGATCTTTCCTGACAAGTACTGCACCTCCTACTTGACGACAGCAACAATGGATGATGCATACCAACTCTGGATGCAATTTTGTAGATGGGGAATTTTACGATGCCTTAACGGTCTGTTTCTTTTTTCAACAGTTTGGTCAGAGCGCCAGGCCATTGAACAGATCAGTGAACATTAGTGTAACCAAACGTTTTGGGTGAATTAACTGAAACTAAAGATGTGCTGGGTGATTTGTTTGTGCCTGGGTTGAAAAAGTTTACATTCTTGCTTAAAATTAACATGATAAAAAACACTATTACAAACAGAACAAGAACACGTATAATCACAAATTGACAATTTCACACGTATTAACGTGCAACATATTAAAACTACTGGAAACATACAAGGGAGGGTTTGTTGTTGTCACTCTCACATGACTTGGGTCAACATCTATGTGACAGGAGATTAAATACTAATTGACTAATTGAAAACAACTGAGGTCAGAATTGATCTTACGGATGAATTCTACAGATACACACTCAGTGTGACTGCTTTCTAGTGAGCTTTCCAGAAAGAAGTGTATGGCAGAAAAAATGGCGTTCCATACACAACAGTTTGGAGCAAGAGTAAACCAGCTGTTGGAAGAGTTTTGTCATGTTCTAGTTCTCTGCAGTAACAGGACACAATGACTTGCCTTTTTTATACAGCACGTCGATGCTGCTAGACACACCAATGTGCTCCCCATTTTTGCAATAGCATGTGTAGGTGACACCATGCATGTAAATACAGTGGAACAAAGGTGTGAAAACAGTCAATATAGAGCAGACCGTTGCAATAGCATGTGTAGGTGACACCATGCATGTAAATACAGTGGAACAAAGGTGTGAAAACAGTAAATATAGAGCAGACCGTTGCAATAGCATGTGTAGGTGACACCATGCATGTAAATACAGTGGAACAAAGGTGTGAAAACAGTCAATATTGAGCAGACCGTTGCAATAGCATGTGTAGGTGACACCATGCATGTAAATACAGTGGAACAAAGGTGTGAAAACAGTCAATATAGAGCAGACCGTTGCAATAGCATGTGTAGGTGACACCATGCATGTAAATACAGTGGAACAAAGGTGTGAAAACAGTCAATATAGAGCAGACCGTTGCAATAGCATGTGTAGGTGACACCATGCATGTAAATACAGTGGAACAAAGGTGTGCAAACAGTCAATATAGAGCAGACCGTTGCAATAGCATGTGTAGGTGACACCATGCATGTAAATACAGTGGAACAAAGGTGTGAAAACAGTCAATATAGAGCAGACCGTTGCAATAGCATGTGTAGGTGACACCATGCATGTAAATACAGTGGCAACAGGGTCTTGGCACATGTCCATGGTTCCTATGGACATTGAAGATGTTCACCTTGTAACTTTGGTGGAACAACCATAGGTTGGTGCTTGTAGCAGACACACAGAAAAGGCTGTTGACATACCTTTAACCGTTTGACCATCTCATCGTTGCTGATTTTATCCGTAATCTCTTTAACTCCCGGTGGATAGACGATTTTCCCGTCCCCCGCTGGTTTCTGCTGTGGCTGAAACTCCATGCTTGTTTGTGTATACTCCAGACGGTCTTCTACTGGCCTCTATGGGTCAGAAAACAAAAGTTCACGACAACAAACCTAGCCCACTTGACAAAATTCTTATTTGCAAACAAGTGGTGTTATCCAATGTGCATTTCCTCACAATAACGCAGAATACACCGTTCTGCACCGCACACGGTCGAACGACATAACATGTTTTAACCGAGCTAAAAAAAAAACTAGTATTGTACGTATGCCCCCCATGCTAACACAGATAGCTAGAAATGAACTCTATGTTCACGTTATCAAACACTATTAAAAGGTACACAAACCAGAACGGTGATTTTGTTTAGTTCGGCATAAGCACTCGAGCCATGTCCTTGGATAAAGTAACAAACTACCACACATTGAGCCAATACGATAACTAGTGAGCTAGCTGCACTGAAATTATTAGCAATTTTGCGGGAGTATTCCACAGTGGAATGGCAGATTATGCTAGCTGGCTAGCAAGCGGCTAGTGGCAACGGCTAACAGGTTAGCATACACGGTGGCCTAGGCCGCGAGCAGCTCTCCACAGATCCCCATCACAGCGAGCACCGCCGCTACAACGCCAGCACGGAGTGCAACTTAAGTATACACACTAAGAGTGAGCACACTCCTCTCGTGGTCCAATCTCGCAGTTTCTGGCAAACGCCGTCACTTTGTTCGGCAAGAGCATTTGGCTAATTTACTTGTTTCTCTCTTTTTTCAACTTCAACACATCGCTTCCTGCTGCCGCTAGTTTACAGGCAAATACTGCTACCGTCCTCCCGGAGCCCTCATCTGACCAACAACTTGTCCCTACGGTTCATTTTGAACATCCCCGTGGTTTAAAAATGAACATAGTCGGCGTCCACCGCAACAACAGAAATCCTCAGGTGTTCTCGGGAGTAATCGTTTAAAATATTTACCTCTAGAGTGGCCCGATTTAATTCATTTGTCTGACACAGATTAGGTTTTCTAGTTTCGGCACAAAGCTGCCTTCAGTCAATGCAGTTCGAGTGCTCTGCGTGAACACTGAGGCTGCAGCGCCCCCGTCGGTACGAGGCGGGCATCGCACCTGGACAGATGTGGCGGGAGCCCAAAGAAGCGAGAAATGCAAGCACCTGATGGCATGCAGAAAAATATCGATATTGTAGGGCTTGCACATCGCCAGGACCGCCTCCATTTTGGAATAGTTATAGAAGCATTGTGTTGGTATTTTTTTTGGTGGTTGTGGTTATTTAGGTTTCAACCGTGAAATGATTTGTCATCAGGGAGGACGAGGGTTGAGGGTATCCGACGGCATTCTAATTATAAATTAAAATGAAAAATAATGTCATAATGTCTAACTTGCACTACCAATTTCTACGTCAACTTTAAATATGTTCAATGCAAAAACTTTTAATTAGGCAATTGTTATGATTTTCCCTTTTTACCACTTGGGAGTGGTATTACTGAATAATACTTTTGTTTTCGCTGCGGGCGATGCACAGACTACCATAACGCTTATTCACTCCCGACGAAGCCCAATCACATCCACAATCACTTTAACCTTCACTCCATCTTACCTAACACCTGAACCAGTTCTAAACTTCATCATAACTAGTCGTAATGCATCATGGGAAATACGCGTCAGAAAAGTCCACCCAGCCGTCCCTACTCCCCGGTCCGGTCCGGCGGCGTGTTTTCACGCGTGCGCCAACTGCTTTTGTTTCCGCGGTTCCACTGTGTGCGTTTCTGTGTGCCCGTGAATGACACAGCCGTCTTCTGCTACGAGCGGGGTACACACAGCCACAGCGGCCATGCCTCGGAAGAAGAAAAACGCGCAGAGTCCCGCAAGAGTCCCCGGGCTGTCAAACGACGACACCCAGATCAGCGGCCAGTCCACGGGCGTGTTGCGTGGATACGAGAGTGCCATGGCGAGCGATCTGTCCTTGATGTCGCGATCCCAAAAAGAGGAAATCGTGAAAAACATGAAGGAGATGTTTTCACTCCTGGACCCTAAAGTCATTTATATCGTGCTCTCGGAGTGTGGTTTTAAAGGTAGCGAACACAACGACGCGCCTTTTAACTGCTAAAACGGAGCTAGACAACTAGCTTGTTTGTTAGCATGTGGAGCGTTTGAGAGACGGACTGTGTGCATGACTGATGCACTGCAAATGTGGCTTGGTTGTCGTGATCTCATGCTGATCATCATGATCTGGGACGACAGAACCGGGGAATCAATTACCAAAGAAATATGTGATTGCGACTCGTTTAGTATTTCTGCACCTGCTATTCGTTAACCTGTGGACACTCGTGTCCCTCTGTATACATGCTATTTGGCGTGCTCTACAATAGTGTTTCAGTTCAGTACGTGATGAATCGAAAAACCCATTAGTTATATTAATGGCAGTTTGACATAACCTAATGCATGTCGCAATTGCCACTAAAATATTCGTTCGGCGTACATTGGTTTTATGGAATGTTTTTATTCATGTATACATACAATACATATGCATTTTATATTTATTCATATTTATATCTCCCTGTTTAGTGGAAAATGCAATGGATTCTCTTTTGGAGCTGTCCGTAGCTGCAGAAGTTGCTGTCCCACATCCAGGCCCTACCTCAGGTTTCGAGGCCACTGCTGCAGCCCTCCTCAGTCCACACCCTTCTGACCAAAACACAGACTTGGATCCACCTAAAGCATCTGAATCACTGTCCTCTCCTTTCCCAACATCTCCTTTGACAGAGGAGTTGGACCTTCTCATTGATGAAGAGCTACAGACATTGACTGCACAACCGAAAGAGGAAAGAAACCTGTTGAGCTCTCAGTATCTCTCAGCCGCCCCCCTGTCCTCCTTCCCTCCACCCCCAGTACCACAGCAGGCTCTCCCAGAGTTGCTCCAGTCCAGCCTGGAGCCGGGAGCCACAAGTACAGGTACCCCTGGAGCCTCTTCTCCAATCGACCGGCTCAGTTTTTGGGATGGGAAGGATGCAAAGAAGGAAGAATGTGTGCTAAATTACAGTCACCTGATATCACCAGGTGAATCGGCTGAAGACAAAGCCAAACCAAGCGCTTCTTTGGATCTAGTGGCCACCGGTCGGCCGTCTGCTTTTCAGATCTATAAGAAGGCGGACACTGCTGCCGAGGGCTCAAAGGGTCCCGGGGACATGGGCGGAGCAGTGAGAGCGAAGGTAGTGCCACAAACGTGGCAACCGTCATATTGGAACCCAGAGTCCCCAGCATTCTCTCCCCGCATCCATGGAAACCAGGGCCCAACTTTCATCACTCCTGTGGCTCTCCCTCCATCTCCCTGGGACACCCGCGTCAGACCCGCCTCGCATTGGTCAAACCAGTGGACTGGCAGTCAGGGGTCTCCTAAATCACTCGATACCATTCCTAAGTCGTGGGCCCCGCCTGCAGCCCCATGGGCCTCTGTCACACACAGTAGGCTTCATATTGAAGGGAAAGTACTTGTGCTTCTGCGTGGAGCCCCAGGGTCTGGCAAGTCCACTTTGGCCTGGTCAGTATTATTTCATAGTTTCCCAAAAGGCAGCTATGGGCTTCATTCTTCTGTTACCAAATTGTGAATTGTTTGTGTCTGTTTCTACCAGGGCCATGTTGGAACAAAACCCTGGAGGAGTGGTGCTGAGCACAGATGATTATTTTTGTCGCCATGGAAATTATCATTTTGATCCCTCTGCTCTGGGAGAGGCCCATGTGTGGAACCACAAGAGATGTAAACACAACCATCTCCACCAAATTGAATGCAATTGAAATGCCCACATCAACTTACATGAACTGGTCATTGGCGTTGACTAATTGACGTAACATATATTTGCACTTGAGTTGGTATGTTTGTGTCCTTTCTCATTCTGTTCATTCCACAGCTCGGGAAGCTTTTGCAAGGGGTTCAAGTCCTATTATCATCGACAACACTAACACACAGGGCTGGGAGATGAAGCCATATGTCACGCAGGTTTGTCTGCTGTGCACACACATAACACCTAACAGACACAAAATCAGTACGTTTACATGCAGCAAGAAATTCGAATTTCTGATCGGATCAGATAATGACATGCGTAAGACCGGATCACTTGTCCGAGTATACATGCCGTTCAGAGAATCGGATTAACAGCCGGAGCATGGGCTGACTCTGGACGCTATGTGGCGCTGTGCATGTGCAGAATGGCACTGCGCGTGCGCAGAATGCAAAATCCGATTCAGATCCGATTGCTGAGTATACATGCCGTTAAAAGTCCGACTATGATCGAATTATCCAGGTGTAGTTATCCGATTTTAGATGTCCGAAATAGGTCCGAAGTAGGTCGGATTAAGGTGTTTACATGCACTTAAGAAGTCAGAACAATGTCTTATACGATTAGAAATTCCAATTTCTTGCTGCATGTAAATGTACTGAGTGTGTGTGTCATTTCAGGAGGGCTGCAGCAATGTCAGCACATAATCGTTTATATTCCCTAACAGCCTTTCATTTTGGACACTTGCATTGCCTTCACTAATTTGAGCTGCTGTTGTATTATATTTGCTAATCTACGTGCCCCATTTATGGGTTTATTTATTGTCCTACACACGGTTATAGTCTACTGTCTGAGGTTACCTATCTACCTGTTTTGGTGGGGGTCAATGGCATCTGACAAATTGTCTTTCTGGGACAGGATTAAGAACCGCATGGTCCTGAAAGGCGTGCCTAAGGCGATTGTTAATGTTGTTGTTATAACCAACAAATATCTTGAATATCTTGCCAGTATTACACACTGATCATATACGGGATCAAACGGGAATTTAGAGATGTGTCTGGTTTGTGAAAATGACGATGTTGTGGAAGTTCACTTTTAGGCTTTTAGGCTTTCACGGTCTTGATCAGTGTGCCCTTCTTAGGCGTTGAGCCATAACTACAAGGTCCTGTTTCGGGAACCGGACACTTGGTGGAAAAACAAGCCAAGGGAACTAGCGAGGTGAGAAAATCTGGAATAGCAATATGGCATCCATTTCAGGTAGTTGTGTATATATTGGGGGATTTTATGTAGTTAACGCCACACTCTGTATTGTTCGTTTGTGCATGTGTTTGGGTGTTTTCATGCATGTCCAGGCGCAACAAGCATCACGTGCCAGCCGAAAAGCTCCGTCACATTCTGGACAACTACGAGCGTTTTGTTTCCATCCAGTCCATCATGGGGTCCCAACCCCTGCATCAGTGAGTGGCTTCAACTTTGAGCTCATTGAACTTGGATTGTTTTCATTGTTTTCAGTTTTAAATATAAAACTGACCTATGTGCATACGATGAGCAATAGGCTACTAAGATACTAAGATCTTGCCGATCCATAGGTTTTAACTTTGAAGGGTATGAATATGATATCTGTGACTCGGGATGCAAGAAATACCCCCACATTATAATTTATTACACATACACATACTAACACATACACATACTAACACATACACATACTAAATGTCAACGTGTAATTGTTTTGTAGGCCAATTATTTTGTTTACTTTAGTGCAAAAAAGGCTCTGCGATAGTTAAAGGAAAATGCCACCGTTTGTCCATACTGAACTACGTTCTTCCCTGATCTTAGACGATATGATACATACCTCTCTCACTTTCGTACGTGCACTTGATCGCTCTGGCGCATAGCGCTACTTCGAACACTTACACTTAACACTTACACTTCTACTGCTTATATTAAATACACCACCACAGTAGTGCTATGCTGCTATATGTTTCAGTTGTGGTATAAACAACTAGATGTGATTTTCAAATACAATATTTTTGTAATTCATGATTTCCTTTATGATAACTTGTTCAGTTGGGAACACATTTGCACCTCTAACTGTAGCTGTAGCGTCAAACCTGTAACTGACATGTGTTTGGCTTTTTCTAGACCAATGTCATCAGAGATTCTTTGCCCGGACTTGGTAGGAGAGCCGGGATTTGCACACGGAACTGAAAAGCCCCACCCCTATGTATTTTCTTCACTTCCTGATGTGTCGTCTATTGGGCCTACCAGGGAAACTATCATGGCAGCACATGGTACCCAGAACTCCACTGAAAACAAGTCGCAAGAAATGCCTCAAAATCTGAATGAAGATGATGAGGACATGGATTTACAAGATTTGGATATGGAACTGGAAGCCCACCCACTTGGCGGTGATCAAGGAGTGCCTGACTGCATTGTGGAATTGGTACTGAATGAGGACCAGCATGATGATGAAATGCCCGTGGCCTTCTCGGAGTCCATAGGGCAAAGAGTCAGGAGGGAGAGGGGAAAGAGAGGGGCTGGCCCTGATGGGTCTCATTCAGCTCATCCGATGGGAGATGCTGACCAACCAGGAAAGGAGGAAGATGAGGGGGAAGTCAAGTCGAGGCCAGAACTTTTAGATTTTGTCGGGGACTGGCCTTCTCAAGAGTGCATGGAGCAGCGACAGGCGAGGAGACGAGAGAAACAGCGGGGGTGGGAAGAAGAGGGTGGCAGGGTTAAAGCCAAAATGGGTCCCGATGTAACAGAGTTTCAGAAACTCCTTGATCTGATTCAGACGAGCGATGACCTGACACAAACTGACTCCCCCTTGGACTGCGGCCTCTCATCCAACTCCGGAGAGCCGTCAGAGAGAGACTGGGAGGCGGGAGGTGGGGCCCAAGGGTCCCATGGGGATGGAATTAATGAAGAAGATCCAGAACAAAACATTAACAGGAGTGACAGTGTCAGGTCTGAATTGCCCGACTGTGTGTTGGACTGGAAGGCAGATGCTTCCTTGTTGGCTATTGAAGCGTCCGTATCCATCTTGGTTGAGTTAGGAGGGGACGCTGTTAAATTAGTAGAACAAAGTAGTGGAGAAGGAGTTGATCCCAATCCAGCAGTTTGTAAAGACGTGGCGTCTGGGTCAGAGTCTGCGGATCCCGGTTCTTGCATTTCTTATCCTAGTTTTGAGTTACCGAAGGCCACAGGGATTGTAAATACAAACATTTGCCAAGACGGAGAGAGAATCTCTAATACGGGAATTGAGGTTGGAGCAGGGCCCACTACTGGCTACACTGATAAGGGCACTCGTCGTACAGATTGTGGCTCTCTGGTGGAAAACAGTGGTGAAGCTGCTCAGAGTGCTGCCTCGGAGGGCAGCGCTGAGACTAAAGGCAGCTCATTCGGTGGGGGCAGTCAGGAGCGCAAGCAGCGGCAGGGTCGTAGGTCAGGCAAGCACTGCAAACTAGCCCTCACCTTCACTCAGAACTGCCCTTCCCCTGCTCCTAAACCTGCCACAGATCTCACTCCAAATTCTACAATTCTAAACCAAAACTCTCGTCATAGTAGTGTTCAATCAGACATCGAGTTCACCTCTAGTCCTGATTGTAACTTAAGCCTCAATTCTAAATGCAGTCATGACCCATTCCCTGACTCAATCCCTGACCCGCAGACACAGCCACAGTCTGACCCCCTTCCCCTGGGAGAAGACAGTGGCTGTCCCACCCAAACAGACCCACAGGACTTTGCTGTCCTTTGGCGCCTTAATCAGCACCACAGACCTGATGGCGCGGTTGTCACCTCAGTAACTCGCCCTAGTGACATCACCGTCTTGTCTGGCGACCCTTTCCGCTTTGTCCCCTCTGTGTGTTCTGCGGCAACTGCAGTGTACCCACCTGGCCACTGCGAGGTGCCGTACCGCATGGGGCACGAGAAGGGCACACAGGTGGAGGAGAGAGAGGTCGGGGTTGCCAGAAGCCGGCTGGAGAACCTGCGCATCCTCAGCCGTCACTTTAAACTGGTGAGCTTTGACATTTTGGAAGACCTCTATGACAAGTGTCACCAGGACTTGGAGTGGACTACTAACCTGCTATTGGACTCTGAGGAGAGGTTCTTCAGGGATGATGATGATGGCAGCGAGGGGCAGGGATATGTCTGGGGGGAAGACGAGCAGAACATAGCTACATTATGTGATCATTTGGAGAGGGATCTGAACATGGGGTTGACACCTCACCCAGGTGGTCAAACGCCAGGTGTACCTGTTGCTGTGGAGGATAGTCAGGCGTTAGCCAGTGCAAGTGCATGTAGGGAAATGGTAAGAACAGCGAGTGAGTGTAGTGATAAGTCTCTTTCTAATACTGAATTATCAGGGCTGATGGATATCTGTGCATCAAGGGCAAAAAAGGAGATCTCAGGAAGTCATGGAACGCTATCGTCTCAGGATACACCCACAAGCGAGGACCATCTTGGCAAAAGAGCAAACCTAAATAAATCCCCTCAGCCACTGCTTTCTCTGCTGAGACAAGAGGAACAAATGGAAATGGGCTTGGACACTGGACAGGAAATGACGTCGGAACCCATCAGTGAGAAACACAAGCTTCAGAGCTCCGACGAGGGAATGTTATTTGAGAACCTAGTTGCCAAGTATGGTGGAGATGAGTTGTCTGACGTAGACGAGATGACCCGGCTCCTCCTAGTTGAGCTTGAAGAAGCCGACAAAAGGGAAGAAGAACAGCAACGGGATGAGAGGAATTCCAGGAGGCTCCAGGAGGAGAATAGAAGCCGGCACCTGGACATCCGTAGTTTGGAGCTGACGCTTCCCACTGAGCTCGCCTTACAGCTGACCGAACTCTTTGGACCCGTGGGAATAGATGCAGGTAGCTATTGGCTTACACAAAACATCAAGGCCCTAACACACCGAAAGCGTCTTTGTAGGCAATAGAGTTTATTTTTTGCTGTTCACATGGTATAATCCTAACCGTGAATCACCATCTCTGGTGCACAACACTCAGGCGCATGTTCTAGTGATGACTGTTCTGTGCGCATGGATCTACACCTGGCTAAACTGCTCCACCAAAAGTGGAAGGACACGATCCAGGTGAGTCTAGAGTCTAAACAATGACTTCCACTGATGCAGCTTCATTGTTGACATACTTGTGTGTTACACAAGTCTATTTTTATATCAGACTGACATTGACGTTTTTGTTTGACAGGAGAGTCAGAGACAAGCGGCACTGTCTTACCACTTGCTTCAGGAAAGTGAGTAGAACCTTCTGTTTTACTGTTAACCTCTAACCCTTTTTTTGTCCCAACGTTTACGGGACTTTATTATTTTTTACATTAGCCATCTGAATGTTTTATGTAGGCTCAGCTCATTGGGGTGACAGCCAGCCAGCCAGAGCTGAAGCCCGGCCAGCAGACTTTTTGATTGGGGCAGATGGTTATGCATCGCTTGGTAGCCAATCAGAGGCCCCGGCTGACTTCCCAATGATGGACCACTGGAATGTGTCCCGCCCTCAGGTGTCTCTCAGGGACATTATGACAGAGGAGCACGCTCGACAGCAAAAACTGGAGAAGGTATTACACATACACACAGTAAGATAAATCAACATGCATTGGGTGTCATCCACCAGTACTACTACAACTACAAAAAACAACTGAAAACATTGAATACATGATTGTACATTACATTGAAGGAGCCGAGTGGTGAATTTTCAGTCTTTTAACATTTTAGGTTTCTGTATTGTTTTGGTTTTGTTTATTTTATTCAACTTATTCTTTAATACTTGGCATCCTACCTTTTGACTACTATTCATGTAAAAAAAAAAAAGACCTGGATATATGTCATCTTTCAGGTCAACCTGATTGGTCAACGCCTTACCTCCACTGCAGAGTTTTTAGTCCACTACTGTTAATCCTTTTCCCTTCGCTGACACCCAACACACTTTTCCCCAAGACGAGACAAAGTCGTGCAGACCTGGACCGGCGTGATGGGGCCACGCTGCTGAAGGAGAACCAGCTGTATGGCCTCTTTCCTGGCATCGACCGCCACTTCCTCCATGACATTTTCAGAGACCACAAGTGAGAGACGCAAAAAAAACCCAATACTCACTCGACCATTTCTCTGTATTAAGTGATTAATAATGTACCCCCTGATTCATGGTTATTGGTCATATGTCCCTTTTAGTGCTATGATATAAGGTCATCTTTAAAAATATTTCTGTTTGCAGTAACAACCAAAAAAAAAAAAGGTTGGTCGGTTGGTCTTTATTTCTTTTTTTCAAAATTCAAATTCAAAGTAAAAAAAAGGTAAAATTTTGATCATGGTGATTACGTCGGTATGAATTTAAAGACACTTGCATAATCGTGATGTCACTGACTGGGTCTCCAACCTGTAAAAGTTTAGTGGTCTCCTTGACATCAGTCGACACGGTCACTGTAAGACTCGAGGGGAGAAGGGATGGGTAAATATCTGGGCACAGGTCTTCCAGAACTTTGTGTCACGTTATAACGGAGTCGAGGTATTTCAATGTATTTTTTAAATGTATTGCTACGGTGCCTGAACCCGTATAACTTTGAACGGTGACCGCAAACATTTTCTTTACTGCAGCCGCAGCCATCATAACAGACAAGCGTGAACGATTGAAAAAAAATGAAGTGAACGTGTCGCATCATTCATATTGTGGCATGCGGAAACTATGCGGAAACCAATGGTGCAAACGTAAAGATGACGCTGCAGGTTCTTATATCAAAAACATAGCCTACGTGTGTATGTAGGCCATTTATATTCACAATACTTAATAGAATATAATTCATAGGGTTTTATTCTATTTGCGTTAGATGTTTGAAGAGTAAAAAAAAAAAAAAAACAGTCGGTATTGACTGAAGTTTACAACCGGCAAGTCGGTTGGACTAAAAGGGAAAAAACAACAACATTTGGGTCGGTCCTAAATTGATGGAGTTGGTCGGGTTACGGCAAACCAATATATTTTAATATTTTTAAGGATGGCCTAAGGCAGTGGTTCTCAACTGGTCTGGCTTTGGGACCCACCGTCACCCCTTAATGACAAGCTGCGACCCAAATCAAGGAACATTTTCAACTTCTAAAATGTATTTAACATAACATAACACTTCAGTAACTGTACTATTAAATTGTTTAGTTACTTATTCAGGCAATAAAAAATAGACGGCACTCCGTTGCATAAAACCTCTTCAAAATAAAAGCACTGGATTTTTTGCCTGGACAAAGGCCCGCGACCCACTGAAAATGGGTCCGCGACCCACCAGTTGAGAACCACTGGCCGAAGGCATCCTGCATTTTGTCTGTTATGATTAGAGGGTGTATTCCTAAGTGTGTGTGTGTGTGTGTGTGTGTGTGTGTGTCCAGCTATTGTCTGAAGGAGACGGAGCAGTTCATTCGTTCTCTACTAGATGAGGGTCCAGTTAAGACCGTTGTGGCCCCTGAGTTTCCTCGATCAGAGCCCCACCGAACACCCAGCAGGGAGCGGGAAAAGGTGTACACACACACACATACACACACACACACACACACACACACACACACACACACACACACACACACACACACACACACACACACACACACACAGGGATCAGTTCATCCCTGTCATACATTATCTTTGCCACCGAGTGCCCTATGTTATCTTCTCCCCCTGGTTCCCATGTCACCATAGAGGCCAAAGCTCCCAGACACTGTGATGAGTCAGTACCAGGACATGGAGGACCCAGAGTACAATGACTTCAGGGCAGAGGCTTGCTTGCAGAAACGTCGGCAGCAGGAGAACTTTGCCAAGGCAGCTGAGGCCTTCAAGCAGGGGAAGAAGGATGTAGCCTCCTTCTATGCCCAGCAGGTAATGTGGCCGAAGTTTGTTGAAGAGATGTAGTGTTTTGTGATGATTTCAAAATGAAAATTCACGCTGTCTTAATGAGGATGATTTTGCATGATGATGATGATGTCGATGATGATGATGATGATGATGATTGATGAAGTACAGCTTCATTGTTTTTCATTAACAATACATTATTTTTAAGTATGATGAAGTTATTGGCATGTAAGACATTATTTAAAAACCGCACAACTCTGCATTGCAGAAAAATAAGATTATTGCAAGAGGATTCAGTTTCAGTGTCATAGCCCACCAAACTATTTGTATACCAACATACAAAACAGATTTATCCTGTGGGGAGGGAGCTAGCTCAGTGGGTAGAGCGGGTGGATAGAGCGGGTCGTCCACTAACCGTAGGGTCGGCGGTTCGATCCCCTTGATCCCCCTCCTCCAACTGTCCACATGTCGAACCCCACAAATGTACTGATTGTAAGTTGCTTTGGACAAAAGCGTCTAATAAATGCCCCTTTAAACATATTAATAACAAAAAAATGTGTTCAATACATGCATCTATTTCATAATGGCATGCACCCACTCTAGCTAAATCTGGCTAGCGACATGTAATGCCAGGTGTAGTGTTTGTCAAAGGCATTTAGGAAATGTATAAAATGAGACAAATATGCGACTGGAACGTATAATTGACTCATGTCTGGCATTGACACGTAACAGGGTTGTGGTTATATCGTTATTCAGTCATTCAAAAGAAATGGAAGGATGGAAGTCCTTATGGTTTGTTTCAGTAATGTGTTTCCAGTTGCTTCTGTATGAGCAGCACCTCTTGAATCCTGGCCTCCTTCTCCAGGGTCGCCTCCACACAGAGAAGATGCGGGAGGCCAACCATCGGGCCGCCGTGCAGATCTTTGAGCGGGTGAATGCCTCCTTACTCCCCAGGAACGTCCTGGACCTCCATGGCCTGCACGTGGACGAGGCTCTGCAGCACCTGACCCAGGTCCTACTGGACAAGACCACGGGTTAGTGTGTGTGTGTGTGTGTGTGTGTGTGTGTGTGTGTGTGTGTGTGTGTGTGTGTGTGTGTGTGTGTGTGTGTGTGTGTGTGTGTGTGTGTGTGTGTGTGTGTGTGTGTGTGTGTGTGTGTGTGTGTGTGTGTGTGTGTGTGACTTCATACATACCTTCTGCTTAAACTCAAGAAAAAAGCAGCCACATAATTGCTGCCCCCTATTCATGTCTGACATTGACCAAAATGTCTGTCTGTCTGTCTGGGTGCAGAGTACCAGCAGGGTTTGTGTCGACCTCAGCTTTCCGTCATCACAGGAAGAGGGAACCACAGCCAGGGAGGCGTGGCCCGCATCCGTCCCGCCGTTATTGACTACCTCACCACGAAGCAGTACCGGTACACACCGCACGCCAAGCAAATCCTCCATGCCCCCCCCCCCCTGATATTAACCCCTGATATTTACTGTTGCATCGCCGTCCATTTCTCTGTCAGCTTCACGGAGCCCCAGACGGGACTGGTCTTGGTCTGTCTGAACTGAGCCGAACCTGAAACCGCGCCATGCCCAGCCACGGCTGTGACACCCGGTGAAATGGGACCTGTATAGAAATGTATAGTGCTGCCACAACCCCGCTCTCCTCTGCCGCCTCAGCGCCTTCCTTCAGTTCCTCCCTTGGCCCCTCGCTTTACTCTCCCCAACGCTCGCTCCAATAGCTAGCTGCCTTAATCCAAAGCCTTACCCAGTCCCTTTGTTTTGTCATGCTGTATATATCTTAACAACCACAGGATCGGACATTTTTCCAAACTACAAGTAATGTGAATTTTACACGACAAGGTTTTATAAATGTAGAGATTGGTTAGATTATTTTTTTTTAACCTTTTTTACAGAGAATATTTTTGAGATGATTATTGTAATCGTGTGATTGATAATAGTCTGCATAATGAAAAACACAGTGAGTGAATGAAGGTTGTGTCAGGAGTTTAATTAATATAGAACAATGTTTGTGCCAAAAAATGCTGCTACAATACTGACTCAGGTCACATCAGAAAATATTTTTTCCTTTGCTATTGGGGTTATTATTATTTGTGCTTTTAAATCCTCTGTGTTAATGTTATGGCTATATTTACTGGTGTTCCTCCCGGTCATTTGATTATTACAGTTATGGCCGTTTCAGGAATGAAACTGCCTATATAATTCCAAGGTATCAAGATGCATTTTATTTAATTTTTTTTACTTTATTGCTTCATTTTGTATTAATGTTCTCTCAACATCCTACACTTACAATCAATATTTTCTTAAAGAGAGTTGATTTTAACTTGTGTGTGTGTGCGCTCCTACAATATCTATGAATAAAAACGGAAGCGTTTGGAATTGGTGAATTACCATTTTTCTCTGGCGTCAATTTACAATTTTCTGCAAACAATAGGTAGGCATATTTAATTCATTCTTTTAGATGAAGCGAATTCGATCAAAGCGCTTTATAAAAAGGCCGTGGGTGGGTGTGATGAAACTGCAGCTATGTTCCACAAAGCGGATGCTGCTGATGAGGCTGCAGGGGGCGTGGCTGGAGGTGTCACTTCACGTCCGTGTTGGTCGCTTAGGAGTTGGCTAGAGTTGGCTTAGTGCCTGGTCGACAACACGCTTTGTGTGACACCGTTTTCATCGGATATAGCGTTTTTGTGTAACTTCGTTGCGGGTTCGATTATATAAGCCGACTTCAAATTATAAGGCCTATAGTTGAACAGTTTTACATTAGTTACAAAGCGCCGTGCGTGGATGGAAGTGGTTTCTTGCCGAGGTTTCAAGTTGGAAAACTCCGATCAGTTCGAGGGCGAAAAAAAGGTGAAAATATGAATTATACTGAATATGTTGTTTGTTTCCGTGGATCGTCTCGGGGTGTCTTGTGCACTATGCCAGCGTGATTGAGGGGAAATAGGTGGGGCGACGCTGAACGAGTAACCTGTAACATACTAGGCTGCTTGGAGTATAAGTGGCCTAAGATGGGGCCCAGTATATTTTTTACTACAGAATATCTTACTTTCTACGTCGTACAAGATTGTAATACAACATTATCTAAACCTATATCTAGTGCTTAAAATATCTGACATAAACTTCCTCACCTGGCCAAGTGATAGGGAATACATGTTCACGAGGCTTCAAGTTTTCTCTGAAGAACGGTGCTGGTAGAAGGCTGGATGTCACCTTTTGGGTTTAATATTAGGTGCGTGGCTCCTATTATCTTTACTTCTTGTTTTTAATATGAGTGTTATTCCCAAATCAACTCCTCCTTCATACTTTATGATAGAACAATAATTCAAACTTCGTATACTACCTGTCTTTCCTAACCTTTATCAAATGACTATAAACCTTTACACTATAAATACTTTTGAAGTGTTTGAACTTCTAAATGCTTAAACTCCAGCAAACACACACAGGATTTTCTCTGTGTTCTAGAATTATTACTGTACAAAATATAAACTACCCAAATCTATAAACTGTCAGGACTACCTATATACATAATATTATAAATCAAAATGTTAAGTGCCTCAGGGTGATTGCTCATCTAAATATCCTAAAGAATGGAGTTTGTATTTTATTTAAGAGATAACGCTAAAAGCTCTCTACATACACGCACATTGAAATCAAAGAAATCAGTTTAGAACTACAACAGCTACACCATGCTTGCATTTATGCTACTCTGATAGTAGTTGTTAACTTACTAATGTAGATGAGTGAAGCAGAATGCAGAACAATAATGTTTCATCGTTTTAACCTCACTGGCATTGCCATCTTTCTTTCCTCAGTAACTTCCCTGGACTGAACAGAAGGACTGCTGTCTCGCATCTCTCAACTTGCCATACGTTCCTCAGGGAGCTGTAAGATGTGTTGAGTAAGGCGTAGCTATGTGAAGCACGCGCCCAAAGGTCGAAGTGTAACCTTGTATGCTACTGAGCAGCTACAATGGGGTTTTCCTGGTGGGGGTTTTACCACGGTGGAAGACACCGAATGGGTGCATGTGACGACTCCAACCCCTCCTCAGCATCTTGAAAAGAAATAAGAAACGAGCCCCCGACACAGCGTGACGCCCTGCCTCCCCACAACAACCGCTCCACTCGCCGAGAGACAGCCGAGGGACGCGGCCGGAGACGCGGCCGGAGACGCCACCATGGACGGCGGGGCCGGACAGTCAGTCAAGTGTGTGCTGGTGGGGGACTCGGCCGTGGGCAAAACGGCCCTCCTGGTACGCTTCACCTCTGAGACGTTCCCTGACACCTACAGGCCCACGGTGTACGAGAACATGGGTGTGGAGGTGTACATGGATGGCGTCCCGATCAGCCTGGGCCTGTGGGACACGGCGGGCGACGATATCTTCCAGCAGATCCGGCCCATGTCCTACCAGCAGGCGGACGTGGTGCTCCTCTGCTTCTCCGTGGCCAACCCCACCTCCTTGGCCGACGTGAGTCTCAAGTGGAACGCTGAGGTCCGGCAGCACCTGCCGGCGGTGCCGGTGCTGGTGGTGGGCTTGCAGACGGACCAGCGGGAGGCCGGGGGCCGCCGGGTCCCCTGCTTGGTGGCCGGCGAGGGGAGACGCGTGGCGCAGGAGGTCCGGGCCAAGGGCTACCTGGAGTGCTCGGCGCTGGCCAACCGCGGCGTGCAGCAGGTGTTTGAGTGCGCCGTGCGCACGGCCGTCAACCAGTCCAGGAAGCAGGCGCGGCGCCAGAGGTTCAGCATCAACCAGTGCAAGGTGTTCTGACGCCCGCTGGAGCGGGGAATCGGGGGTCGGGCCGCGCCCATGTTTGGCGTTGCCGTGGACAACAGCAGGGACATCCTTGCATGGTTTTAAACGGCGACACCAGGGATGGATCCGCAAGGAGGCATGAGATGTGGAATTTTTGCATAAAGTGAAAAGTGAAGATGCAGTGGAAATATGGAAGCCCAGTGACCTGCAGGCTTTAGTTTGCAGGTTTGCTGTAACCTGCCTTGGTTTAAACAAAGCTGGCATGGGTTAAACAAACACGTTCTTGAACCAAGTTTAGAGTATTAATGACATGTGGTTGACGGGGCACAGACTTTGTAAGCATCGCGGTCGCCCTCACAGCAGTCTGACGCACGGAATGGAAGTTTAGGCAAATTAAAAGTGGATGATGTTAGGCTAAGGGTCATTGGTTAGAGTGGTTTACCTTTGGGGATTTGTCTTTTCTTTCGTGATGTTACAAGCTGCTGTGAGAAATGTTAACGTATCGTGTAACATTGGAGAGGCTGAGGTGTAACGCCATGCAGTGTCTTTTGTTTCAAAGTAAAACCTAGCATTTGCTTAAAGCATGGAGTAACGACCCCGGGGTGTCGATGTTTGGGTTAGCTTTGGTCGAGGTTCTGGGTGGCGTTCCCGGTCAATCCCAGTGGTACTCGGTTGTTGGAACTTCAGTTGGAACTTCAGGAACGTATACAGACCAGAGTGTTTTTTTGGTTGCACACTTCAGTGTGTCTGTGAGGTTAGCATGGCGAGCCTGCAGCCATATCTCTCGTATTAGTGGGCCTGAATTAGTTTTAATATGTGAATATATCGCACATCTAAAATAACTATTACCAAAGTGTGAACCACATATGCTAATACGGACTACTGTTAAAATTTGAGAAAAATATAATTTTCTGTTTAATATATATATATGGGGCGGCAGTAGCTCAGTAGGTAGAGCGGGTGGACAGAGCGTGTCCACTAACCGTAGAGTCGGTGGTTCGATCCCCTTTATTCCCCCTCCTCCAACTGTCCAGATGTCGAACCCCACAAATGTGCGTTGTAAGTCGCTTTGGACAAAAGCGTCTGCTAAATGCCTCTTTAGTTTAGTTTAGTTTATATATAGCACCCAAATGAAATGCACACATTTTTTAACAAACTTTATTAAACCACAATGACTGACTACATTTAATGTCAAAGACATACTCATTTAGTATCTCGTTGAGCGTTGTTCTCATAACCCTCTTTCATTCATTACAAAAAGGTACAAGATGATAACATCAAAATAGATGTAACTATCTAACTATCTATTTTATTTGATATTGAAATTTGACTGAATGCTTTTGAATGGACCTGAATGAAAAACGTTCTTTTGTACATCTAGAACATTTCAAGTATACTTCAGTGCTGAAATACAATGCTATAAATGTATTAAACCATTTAATCTAGTCACATCATGGTTGTTATCATTTTGTGTCATAGTTTTAATGTATGTATATCAAAGCTCTATGGCTTAGCTGAGTGTGTGTGTGTGTGTGTGTGTGTGTGTGTGTGTGTGTGTGTGTGTGTGTGTGTGTGTGTGTGTGTGTGTGTGTGTGTGTGTGGTTACCATATAGTGCTACAACTGCAAGGACGTTTCAAAGAATCTTATCCCCCCTCTATGTCTCTCTCTGTGTAAACTTTGGGAAGAATTTGTTTTTGTATTTCATTGATTTGGTCTGATTATTGAGACAGTGAGACTCTAGGTCACAGGTTCACAGTGAGTGCATATTCTTTTATTTCAATCTAACCATTGGTTTTTATGAAGACCGATTTCAACAGGCAGTTTGACTTCACTCTGCCTGTGTTTTGCTACCCCACTTTCTCTCTCTCTGTCTTTCTGTCTCTCTCTCTCGCATGTGGTGCAAGAGGTGGCTCCAGGATAGCCTATCTTACAGCCCTCTCTAGGATAAGCTATGAACCTGCTAACCACAATCCAGTGCTCTGTCTCTCTACCTCCATCCCTCTCTCTTTCATCGTGTCTGTCTCGCTCTGCCTCCTTTGTGAGTTCTCTTATTCTTTCCTTCCCTCCACAAAAAAACCTGCATATACAGGCTCACTCACACGCAGACACGCAAAAAACACAGACACACACACATACACAAACCCACATACCTTGACACAAGAATGCATGCACAGTCTACTCGTTGACTCACTCTTGTCACTCACTACACATTCTCAGTTATCTACAAAACCCACAGTTATGGTGTGAATTTGAAAACCTTTTTTTATACATGTAGGTTCCGCCTCAGAAAGCCATTGCAATATTACTATCTCTCCGCCATTGTTATTATATATATGCAATGTTATAGCTCACTGATGGGGTTTTAGACTTTAGACATCTATAATTTCTTACATATTATAAAAATACAAATAAAATCTAAATACAAGACTCCAATATCACTTGATGTCTCCAACTGAAATAGTATAGTAATTTTCTTGTTATAACTTTTACATCTCTTTCTCTCCCTCTCTCTGGCACTCTCTCGTTCCCTCTCTCTTGCTCTCTGTCTCTCTCTCGCTCTCTCTAACTTGCAGCTTCACACACACATATACAGCAACACGCACACAGGAAACACCTGCGAGGGTCCTATACCGCAGGAACTCAATGTCGCTAAAGCCTCTCGAGGTCACAATATACATTTAGTATACAGAACAACTACACAGTTTGTTGTATGATTGCAGGTATGTTGTAAACAAGACTACATTAACCTTTTATGATAGTCACCCTTTAGTTACAGTCTCAACACCAATCAGTTGAATCCCTTGCTGCTAAATTGCCACATTGGAGAACTCTTTACATAGAGTTTCTGCAATTGCTTTCTGTCTATTGTTTTTTTTGTAATGATTCATAATCCATAATTTATTAAGGGGGAGAAGGATATTCCATCTCCTTAATGAAATCTGGAGACGTGTCAACCCAACAGCATTGTTGAAAGCAATCGTATTAATGTATAATTATTGGCATCATCATGCGTTTCCGGGAGTTGACGTTATTCTCATGAGGCCATAGGAGGCTCCAGCAGTATAGTGACAATACTGCTGGAGCCTACAGTATTTACAGTACACAACGTGAGAGACTATACTATAGTCTCTCACGTTGTGTACTGTAAATGGTTGCAATGTGAAATGTTTGTATTTAACTATGAAATTCTTCAAAGTGAGGAATGAATGAACCACATGGTACTGGTGACAAGGTGATGGTATTATGTTTAAAATTCTGTGTGTACCAGAGTTCTGTGCATTAGCGTGTGTGTGCGTGTGTGTGTGTGTGTGTGTGTGTGTGTGTGTGTGTGTGTGTGTGTGTGTGTGTGTGTGTGTGTGTGTGTGTGTGTGTGTGTGTGTGTGTGTGTGTGTGTGTGTGTGTGTGTGTGTGTGTGTGTGTGTCATTCTTCTAGTTGTGGTCATATACACGGGTGAACAAGGCTGAAGGCATTTGGTTTCAGCTGGTCCCCATGTGGAATACGATACTGTGGTGTACTTGTGTGTGTGTCTGTGTGTGTCCGTGAGTGATATCCCCAGGTCCTATTCCAAAGCAGCGATCACACACAGGTAGGGACAATGACAAAGTGCAGCCACGAATAACAACTAGTGAAGTGATCCTTCATACAGGATGTTCACCTAGAACTCTGTGGCTCAACAGCAGAGACTCAACTCTGAAATGCATTGAAGTTCAACTGAAGGGACATTTTATCTGCAACCCAAGCCGCTGTGGATGCTGTTTTTTTATTGAATTATTCATTATCTGTTCTCTGCTGATCGGTCGAACATGAGGAAGACCGATGTACTGGTTTGGATCAACCTGTTGGTACAAGGTCAGTTAACGGGCAGTCTATCCATCTATCTATCTATCTATCTATCTATCTATCTATCTATCTATCTATCTATCTATCTATCTATCTATCTATCTATCTATCTATCTATCTATCTATCTATCTATCTATCTATCTATCTATCTATCTATCTATCTATCTATCTATCTATCTATCTATCTATCTATCTATCTATCTATCTATCTATCTATCTATCTATCTATCTATCTATCTATCTATCTATCTATCTATCTATCTATCTATCTATCTATCTATCTATCTATCTATCTATCTATCTATCTATCTATCTATCTATCTATCTATCTATCTATCTATCTATCTATCTATCTATCTATCTATCTATCTATCTATCTATCTATCTATCTATCTATCTATCTATCTATCTATCTATCTATCTATCTATCTATCTATCTATCTATCTATCTATCTATCTATCTATCTATCTATCTATCTATCTATCTATCTATCTATCTATCTATCTATCTATCTATCTATCTATCTATCTATCTATCTATCTATCTATCTATCTATCTATCTATCTATCTATCTATCTATCCGTGTCCTGTGCGTTTGTCCTCTCTCTCTCTCTCTCTCTCTCTCTCTCTCTCTCTATTCATCTATGTGTCTGTCTGTCTGTCTGTCTCTCTGCCTCTCTACCTGTCAGTGTGTCATGGTGCCCAGGGCCGCTATGCCCAGAAGCTGCTCACCGACCTGATGGAGAACTACTCCAACGCTCTACGGCCGGTGGAGGACACAGACAAGACCCTGAACGTGACCCTGCAGATCACCCTGTCGCAGATCAAGGACATGGTGAGCAGAGACCACCACGCATGCTGGCATACTGGCACAGTTTACCGGCCAAGAGGTTACGGCACGGTGCAGGGGCTTTCAAAGGCTTTCACTAAAAACTCACTAGAGTCAAATACGTACATCGATGAGCAAGTGGATCGACGTATATTTTTTATAAAATGCAACTACGACAAATACTTTACTGCCGAGTTGTCACAGGTGCACGAGGATGTGGTGTGTAATTCGCCAGACTTGTATGTACAGATAAGACGTCTCTGTACCACAAGGCTGTAGACTACATCAGGAGAACAAGGTTCAGGTGACATTGTGTAACAAGAACTAAGTCTAAAGGTTAAACTGCAACGGGCATACATTGGGGTTAGATCTAGACTTTTGACGAGAGACTTCAGTTGTCCACTGCTGGTGTCATGTTGGCAAACTCCAATGTCAGTCTTGTAGTAGTAGTCTAATAGTCTGGTGTAGTTGTAGTCTAGTAGTCTTATCAACTGAGATCATTGACTGGTGGTTGGAATCACGATTTACAATACAAATATCATAATAAGATATTGCTGTGTATGCGTTTGTGTATTTGTATGCACCCATGCATACATATCCATGAATGTGTATGTGTGTGTGTGTGTGTGTGTGTGTGTGTCTAGGATGAGAGGAACCAGGTGCTGACCACCTACCTATGGATCAGACAGATCTGGCACGATGCCTACCTGAAGTGGGACAAAGACGACTACGATGGCCTGGAGGTCATCCGTATCCCCAGTGACCTGGTCTGGAGACCTGACATAGTGCTGTACAACAAGTCAGTCACCGGTGGGGAGGTAGAGAGGGAGATGAGGGACAGACATGGAAAGGCCGATTAGCAGGGGACAAATGAGAGAGTGTGAGGGACAGAAACATACTGAGAACGACAGAGAAAATGAATGCAAGAAAGCTAAACAGACAGAGAGGGAGAGACAGCTATGGAAAAACAACGGAAAAACAAAAAAATCCCTTTCTATAGTTTTTTGATCTATTCGACGGTTCAGTCCATCCAGACGGTCTGGTGTCGAACCCGGCTCAACATTGACCTCTCCCCGCACCCCCACCTTCAGGGCGGACGAGGAGTCCTCTGGGCCGGCTGACACCAATGTGGTGCTGCGCTACAACGGAGAGATCACCTGGGACTCTCCGGCCATCACCAAGAGCTCCTGTGTGGTGGACGTCTCCTACTTCCCCTTCGACTGGCAGCAGTGCAACCTGACCTTTGGCTCCTGGACCTACAACGGCAACCAGGTGAGACACAAACAAGGGTTCAAGGGTCATGAGTGTTTATTTGTGTGTGTGTGTGTGTGTGTGTGAGAGAGGGTTTGTGAGTGTTTGTGCCTGTGTGTACGTACATACGTGTGTGTATGTGCACATGTGTGTGTGTTTGCGTGTGTGTGTGTGTGTGTGTTTGTGTGTCTGTGTTCCAGTGCATACTTTCTTTTTGTTAATATTTGTCTGGTGATGTCTTGTCTCGGTCTTGATGATCAAGCCTTCTGTTGGCATACGACACAAACCAGGAAGTACAAAGTGACAGGAAGCACTGAGACACAATGAAAGATTAAATAAACAATAATATATACATAAATAAGATTACACGAGTAAAACTGTGGCAGTAAGTAGAAGTAAATGTAAAGAAAAAAAGAAGACAGACAAAAGGGCTAAAATGCTACAAAGGCGGAACCCAGATGGTCTTCAGACGTGTGATGGGTGGTCTCCCAGTAGACACCCACAGCATGAGGGACGGGGAGATAGAAGCGCTACAACACCACAGAATAAAAGGCCTAAAGACAAAGGGCCCGGGTCCCCCCAGGTGGACATCTGCATGGGCACGGACAGCGGAGACCTGTCGGACTTCGTGGAGAACGTGGAGTGGGAGTGTCACGGCATGCCAGCAGTGCGGAACGTCATCATGTACGGCTGCTGCTCGGACCCGTACCCCGACATCACCTACACCCTGCTGCTCAAGCGCCGCTCCTCCTTCTACATCTTCAACCTGCTGCTGCCCTGCTTCCTCATCTCCTTCCTGGCGCCGCTGGGCTTCTACCTGCCCGCCGACTCCGGGGAGAAGGTGTCCCTGGGGGTCACCGTGCTGCTGGCGCTCACCGTCTTCCAGCTGATGGTGGCCGAGAGCATGCCGCCCTCTGAGAGTGTGCCCTACATAGGTGAGGGGAGCCGGGGGGGTGAGGCCTGCCCGGTGGAGAGGCGGACGGGGTGAGCCGGGCGGATGGCGTTGTCATCTACGTGGACGGAGTGATGTGTTCAGGCGTTGCGTGCTTTAGTCATTTAGTCGTTTATTTCATTCTTAGTGTTTTTTCTTGTTTGGAAATTCTGTGCTTTCACAGTCAATCTAGGACACTGGAAAGGACACGACCGATACATTGTTGACTATTTTATTCAACGCCTTTTCTTTTTTCTTTAACTATTTTCTCCCGTTTTGTTTCGTTGTTCATGTAAAGGAATTCATGTCTTGATGTGTGTGTTTTTGTGTGTGTGTTCGCGTGTGTGTGTTTGTGTGCGTGTAAGATAAGATAAGATAATTTAAGATATTCCTTTATTAATCCCCCTTAGGAGAAATTCACAGTGACCAGCAGTACAAGGGGATAGAGGAGTGCAATAAGAGCCTGACTATAGTCAATAAAAAATAAATAGATCTACCTAGACAAGATTAGTATGTGTATGTGTGTGTGTGTGTGGGTGTGTGCGTGCGTGTGCATGTGTGTGTGTGTGTGTGTGGGCATGTGTGTGTGTGGGAGTGTGTGACTGTGTATATCTATGAGCGATCATTCGTGCGGCCTCCGTCCTTAACGAAAGCCCTCGCCTTCGCCCGTCAGGGAAATACTACATCGCCACCATGACCATGATCACCGCGTCCACCTCGCTCACCATCTTCATCATGAACATCCACTTCTGCGGCGCCGAGGCCAAGCCCGTTCCCCACTGGGCCAAGGTGGTCATCATCGACTACATGTCCAAGATCTTCTTTGTGTACGAGGTGGGTGAGAACTGCACCACGCCGGAGAGCGAGAGGACCCCACTGTACACCGAGGAGCCCATGGGGGAGGAGCGCTACGGTCGCCACGACGACGAGACGTACCGGCGCAGCGACGGCCACGCTGCTCGCCGCGACCCCCAGAAAGGCCAGCAGCCCAACGGACACTACAGCCAGCAGCAGCACCACTACAACAACCACAACAACCACCACTCCACCAGGGGGCAGAGTGAGGAGAGCAGGGCATCCCCACGGCGGTACCACCAGAACCACCACATCAGGAGGGACGAGTTGGACTACCAGACCTCGCCCGGGACCCTGCAGAACCTCCAGCACCTGAACGGGGGGGTGAAGGACCAGCTGTTTTATCCGCCCTCGGAGAAGTCCTACCCCGCTGCCTGCCCCTGCAGCTGCCCCTGCCCCCAGCACCTACGGGTGAGCACTCTACATACACAATGATATGATGGGTGGGCATTAGGTTGTGATCATGTTATGTTATGATCACAGACAGGTGAGGAGCCCTACATACACCTTGGATATAATAATTTTATGATAGGATGATGTTATTATATTATCATGTTATGATATTTACATTTACATTTACATTTACATTTAGAGCAGTTAGCAGAAGCTTTTATCCAAACCGAAATACAGAGAGTACATTTGTCATAAGAAGGTGAAACATTTAATTGCCACTAATACAGTAAGAAAGTCACCAGAACAAGTTTCAAGCATTTCAATTGCTAGAATTGCTTAACCATTGCTAGTATACAACATCTCTGGCTAAGTGCCAAGTTACAAAGAGCGATCAAAGTGCCAAATTACAAAGAGTGATTAAAGTGCCAAGACGTACAACAAATAAGAGCATGAGGGTAGGGTTATGCAGGGTTCAGGTAAACTCTGAACAAGTGGGTCTTGATTCTCTTCCGAAAGATGGGGGATGACTCTGCATTCCTGACATTGGCAGGGAGCTCGTTCCACCACTGCGGTGCCAAAACGGAAAAGAGTTGAGATTTCGCCATCCGACCTTTTAGTGATGGCGGTACCAGTCGACCAGCTGAGGTAGTTGAACAGAGTGCTTGAGCAGGGGCATGGTGTTTCACTAATGTTTGGAGGTAGGAAGGGATATTTACATCGACGGCTTTGTAGGCCAGTAGCATCGTCTTGAATTTGATGCGAGCCACTACAGGAAGCCAGTGAAGGTCTTGGAAGAGGGGGGGTCATGTGAACATGAGGCGTGCTGCAGCGTTCTGGATCCGGTGCAAAGGTTTAATCGAAGTTGCAGGGAGTCCAGCTAAGAGCAAGTTGCAGTAATCGAGGTGGGAGATGACAAGTGCTTGGGTCAGGAGCTGTGTTGCTTCCCTTGTGAGGAAAGACCGGATCCTGCGGATGTTGTAGAGAGCAAATGTACAGGAGTGGGTCACTGCAGTGATGTTTGCAGTGCAGGAAAATTGGTTGTCAACTATTACGCCGAGGTTCCTTGCAGTCGGCGAGGCAGATACTGTGATGCCCCCAACCAAGACCTGCAGGTCCCTGTGAGGGCAGTCTTTCCCCGGTATGAAGAGAAGCTCAGTCTTTGTGAGACTGAGCTTGAGTTGATGTGCAGTTGTCCAAGAGCCGATGTCTGCCAAGCATTCTGAGATGCGTGTTGCAATCAGAGTGTCTGAGGGGGGTAAGGAGAGGAACAGTTGATTGTCATCCGCATAACGGGATAGGAGAAGCCGTGTGATGTGATTACAGAGCCTAGAGATTTGGTATATGGGAAGAAAAGAAGCGGTCCTAGTACTGAGCCTTGAGGGACACCAGTGTTTAGTCAGTGGGGTTTGGACAAGGAGCCGTTCCATGTGACCTGATAAGTGCGATCCATAAGGTAAGATGTGAACCAGGCTAGCACAGTGTCAGTAATGCCGAGTTCAGCGAGGGTGGTGAGGAGGGTCTGGTGGTTCACGGTGTCGAACGCCGCAGACAGGTCGAGGAGAACAAGTACCGACGAGAGGGAAGAGGCTTTGGCGGCACCAAGGGACTCTGTCACCGTCAGGAGGGCCGTCTCTGTAGAGTGCGCAGTCTGGAAGCCAGACTGATGGGGATCAAGCAAGTCCTTTTCTGAGAGGTAGGAGGACAGTTGGTTAGAGACTGAATGTTACGTTCACTACGTTATGGGGTTCAACAGCAATGTAACAAAGGTGAGGTGTTAGTGGGAGCCTAGGTTCACTTACCTGATTGAATCGCGGGCCAATCAAGAGTTGAAGCGTGGACCAGTAAAATCCCAAAGCGGCGTGTTTGAATCTAGTAGTGAATGAGCATGGGCTATAAACGGGAGCTAGCACTAATTTTGGCATGTTGTCTCGTCAGGAGAGATGCGCCACTGGTAAGCTGCTGTTTCTGTCCAATGAGCCGCGGTTTAAGTTTGTTTGTCTGTTTGCCCTACCGCTGTGCTGCCGCTGTGTATGTCTGCGGTTTTTATGCCTGATAACTTGGTTATTGGTTACTTTGGTCACGCTGATAAAACATTGTTTGCGATCTGATGTTTAACATTGTCTGCCTGATAGTAATCGAGGCTATATCCCGGTAAATGTTTTAAAATTGTAGCGACTTCACTGTCACACGAGTATACTTCCTGTTTGCGCTGCAGGCTGGGTAATGTAGTTAATCGCTTTACATGGGTAATGGTTTGCTATGCTCAGCGTTACTACTTAAAACTACACTCACTGCTTTGCACTTTAGGCCAACATACTGAGGGCACTTTTGTGGATTGGGCTATTGGTTTAATGTGTAGCATTGACATTGATGTACATTTGGTTTAAGTAATTGACTTGGCTAATTTATGGCAATGCCATGTGGCTTGTGTGTGGCAGTGCAATGTTTAATGTATGTTTAATGTTTAATGTGCAATGTTGCTTGTGTGAGGAATTGTTGCATTTCTGCAATTGTCGCATATTCAGTTTTTAAACACTAATGATATTATACTATATTATTATAACACTCAATACTGACTATATTGTAATTTATATTTGTATATTATTCAGAATTTATAGTATATTATGTATGTTGCTATCAATATTGTCGTTTACACCGTAGTCTTTCTATTCTACAGGTTTATAACCTGTTATTTGTGGACTAAAACAACTGTATAAGGAACATCAAACCAAGTAAATAAAAAAACCACAACGAGTTAAAACAACGTGTCCTCTCCTGGCGCCCCGTTCGGTGGGGAGAACCTTAAAAGAACCAAACACTGCACATTCCAGGGTTTTAGAAAGGAATGATAGCAGAGATACCGGTCTGTAGTTCAGGATGTCAGCAGTGTTGAGGGTAGGGTAGTTTTGAAGGGTGTAGGGACAAGACCTGAGGTGAGGGAAGAGTTAAGGAGGGAGGTGATGAACGGTAGGATGTCGGTTTAGATGGCCTGAAGGAGGGGATGGGGTCAAGAGGACAGGTCGTCGCATGGTTGGATGTGACCAATTTCAGGACCTCTTCGGAGGAGAGAGGGGTAAAGAGGTTAAGTCTAGCAGAGGCGGGAGCTGGGGGAGGGAGAAAAGCTGTGGAGGAGGGGCTAGGGAAGGTAGCAGCAGGGGTAACGGAGATGCTGATGTCCGTCACCTTCTTTTGATAAAGTAGTCGGAAAACTAATCAGCAGTGAGTGAGGAAGGGGGGGGTTGAGGAGAGAGGAGAACATGGAAAACAGTTTTCTGGGGTAGTAGGCAGAAGAGTGGATCTTGTTCCGGTAGAACAAGACGAGATGATCATGTTATTCTATTGTTATATATGTTTAATATTATATATATTATGTTATGATATGATATGTGAAGATCATGTTATGTGAAGATCAATAGGAAATGCTGACGCTGCCAGCATGTGAGGAGCGTTGGTCATTAAATTATCTTTTCATTTGTAGAACAGGTTATGTGTGCATAATCATATATTGTGGGCCACTGCTTTTTGGCAGGCTATTAGCAAAGGAAAGGGTTGTTTTCTGAATTCCCACTGGTCTCTGTCTCTCTCTCTCTCTCTCTCTCTCTCTCTCTCTCTCTCTCTCTCTCTCTCTCTCTCTCTCTCTCTCTCATCCTTGTTTCTTCCCAGGTGGTCAAGAACATCCAGTTCATTGCAAACTGTTTCCGTGAGCAACGGGCGACATGTGCAAAGGGAGCAGAGTGGAAGAAGGTTGCCAAGGTGATGGACAGATTTTTCATGTGGATTTTCTTCATCATGGTGTTCCTGATGAGCATCCTCATCTTCGCCAAGGCAACGTAAGAGCCATGTCATAAAAAATACTGTCATCATAATCATCATTAACAGTTTCATTTGTTGGGTCCAAGTGTTCAAGACTCAGAACATGTACTGTAATTGACAGAAATGTTAAAAGTGCAATTGTAAACATTAATAGTTTTGTCTACAAACTGTGTGTGAGAGTGTGTTTTCTGTGTGAGTCCGATTCGCATGAAAGATCAATGCAACAGATAACGTTGGAACATGTTCTCGATATTTACATATAAACACGCACCGTTGTAGTCTTTCTATGAAGTCACACAGCCGATGGTCATTGTGGCTGCATATGTGAACCAGTAAGACAATCCAGGCCGCGCCTTGAACATGCAAAGGGTTTATTATTGATGAACTGACAGCCAGACATATACCTGTTACATTACTTACCTTACATTTGAAGCAGCTCTTTTTAGGAGAGGCATCATGACTGCATGGTTAGAGATGTTAAATTAGTTCAAAAGTCCACAAAAAAAAAACCAAAATCATAGTGGAAATTACAAAAGGGTTAACCAAGCAAAGGGTTGCAGTTTGAAATGAAGCACAGGATGACTTCACACAGCAGTCTTTAAGTTATCTGCTGCTTGAGGTAAAACAAGTGACAACAATCATGTCATGAATCTTGTTCCTCCCTCATATGCTATAACTATATGTTATATGTTATCACTTACTGGCTCTGGCCACTCCCACATGCAATTTTTATAACCCACAGTTACTCTGGCTCCTCCCACCTGTGCTTTTGTATTTCCTAGAGTCCCATATAAGCCTTCTTACAACCCAGTGTCTTTGGCTCCTCCCACATATGCTTGTTTAGAACCGAGAGTGGCTCTGGCCCCTCCCATATATTCACCATATACACCTTCTTATAACCCACGATGGCACAGGTTCAAAGATTAAAGATAAACTGGGTGTTTAAACCACTATGGTCAAGGTGGCAATCTCAAAGAGTTTCACATAATAAAATGTCACCGATGTCTAATTCACTATCTATCCCATAGACAGATTGGTGTTTTCTCTGTATTTTCTCTGTATTGAGAGGACACACAACCTCTGCATAGATTGCTTGTTTACACCATCAAACACAAGATAAGACACAGAAATTATGCATATTTCTTCTGTTGATTTGTCCTTTTAGCTTTCTTGATAAATTTTGATTGAATTGAATTTGAATTTTGACTCTTCACCGAGAAAATAAATGTCAAGTATCAGTCATTTTGTATATATACAGATTAGAAATACAACGCAAGTGCATGAGATCACAAGAAATAAAGAGCGAAGTTGATTTCTTGGGCTGCCTCATAGCTCTCCTCTATAAGGAGGTATTGCCACCCGGCTGCAGGGCATTCTGACGGTGGTCAAAGTCTTGGTAGGGTTAGCTAACGTGGCCTTAACGGAGCCACAGCCTGTGAAGGACCGCGTGTTATCTCACCAGCCTTCGGACCTGCAGGCTTGAGACTATAAAACCGGGTGACATAGCATAATTTACATATACGGACCATCACACACACACACACACACACACACACACACACACACACACACACACACACACACACACACACACACACACACACACAAGACTTTGCACACACATGCATGCCGGATTAAGACCCTTATAAAAACAGTATATTTTCTCTTTTTCTTTATACATATTCTGGTGATGCTTTTTTGTGGGGCGGCAGTAGTCTGTTCACCAACTCAAAAAATGTATGCACTATACATTTTCCCCAAATTTCCCATCTGGGATTAATAAAGCCATAAATCTTAAAAAGTGTGTGCATTTAAATCCTGAATCAGTTGTTGATCAAATGTTGATGAGTTGGAATGTTCCAGGTATTGGATCATTGTTAGTTGGCATGACAACTGCAGGACTTCCAATGGACTGTCGACTGTGCAAAACGTTGAATGTAATTTAAAGCTCAAGCACTGAAAGTGAAACAGATAAACCGATTTATTTCATGGTCCATCAGTGGTCTTCAATAACTGACAGACGTCTTCAGTGGTGGATGACACTGAATCACATAGTGGACTTAAAAATATACCATCTCGATAGGCGTGATTCAGCCTCGTCCTCTCTTAAAACATGTCCTCCATTCCCAGTACGTTCAATCAGTGATGTGATCTGTTTAGTGTCTCAGAGACAGACTATTGGGCCACTCTCAGACTGACACAAACTGCTGATGGTGTCCACTGATGATGGTGTCCTCAAGGGTCAAAGGGCAGAAAGAGCTGGCCTGTTTGTACACAAGCCGCACCCACAAGTCTGAGGGCTAAATAGAGACCACAGGCTCCCTTCTCCCTTCATGGGGTCGAGCCCACCAGAAACACCATGTCGTCTATCAGCAGACTGGGCTCCTTTTCATCCTTTTCAACTAAAGGTACGTTTCTCCTTTCTCCTTCTCTCATTGTGTTTCTTTCTCTTGTTCTTTCGTTCTTTGTCTCACTCACTTATTATAAATATGTAACATCATTCCTTTTGACTTACTATATATATATATATATATATATATATATATATATATACTATATTACTATATTTCTTCATCCTCCTCTCCCAGGCAAGAAAGACTGGTCCTCCTTGCCAGAGGTCCGTCTGGTGCTGCTGGGTAAGACCGGCAGTGGGAAGAGCTCCACCGGTAACTCCATCCTGGGCTGCAAGGCCTTCCAGCCCCGAGAGGGCAGCTCCTCCGTCACCCGCCGGTGCCGCAGGGCCTGCGGAGACTTCCGCGGCCGCCGCCTCACCCTCCTGGACACCCCGGGCCTGCTGGACACGCACCAGCCCCCCGCGGAGGTGCAGCAGGAGCTCAGGAGGAGCGTGGCCCTGCTGTTCCCCGGCCCGCACGTCTTCCTCCTGGTGGTGCCCGTGGGGCGCTACACTGAGTCTGAGAAGGAGGCGCTGCGCCGTGTGCATGAGACCTTCGGGCCGCGTGTCCTGGAGTTCTCGGTGGTGGTGTTCACCCACGGCGACTCCCTGGAGGACGGCACCACGGTGAGGGACCACCTGATCCAGGAGTCCCAGGACCTGGCCCAGCTGGTGGCCGGCTGCAGGGGCCGCTACTGTGTGTTCAACAACCGGCTGGCCAAACACAAGGAGCAGGTGTCGGAGCTGCTGACCCTGGCGGACGGCGTGCTGGAGGCAAACGACGGCGGGTGCTTCACCAGCGTGATGCTGATGGAGGCCGAGGAGGAGACGGAGAGGGCGAAAGAGGAAGTCGCCAAGGAGCGGAGGCTGGCGGAGGAGCGGCGGAAACAGGAGCAGGAGAAGGTGGTGCGGCAGTGGTACCAGGGGCAGCTGAAAAGCGTGGAGCTGAAGAACCTGAAGGAGCTGGAGGAGATGAGGAGGAGCCAGTGGTTGGACAGGGAGAGGACGGAGACATTCATCAAGGAAAAGGAGGAGGTGTTGAGGGTGACCAGGGAGGAAAACGCGAAGAAGGAGAAGGAGTGGAAGATTCAGGAGGTGATGCAAATGATGGCGATAAGAATGGAAGAGGAGAAGAAGAGGGAAGCTCTCCACGGGAAACTGGACCACCTGACTAAAGCCTTGCAGGAGCAGATGGAAAGGGAGCAGAAGGTGAAGAGAGATATGGAGACGGTGATCCAGAAGGAGAAACAGGAAAATGAGAGGAGAGAAAGAGAGAGGGCACAGCAGCAGCTACAGAAGGAGCAGGCCATCAGGCGACGGGAGGAGGTGAAGAGGGAGGCATTGCAGAAAGAACATGACAGACTCACACAGGAGTTGGAGGAGCAGAGGAGGAAGGAGAAGGAACGGGAGAAGCAAATCGAAAACCAGATAAATATGGAGAAGGAGGAGAGCCAGATGGAAAGGCAAAGAGAGAGAGAAAATCTGATAGCAGAGAAAAAGCAAAACGACGCCCTCAAGCGGCAGTTGTGGCTCATTACAATGAAGTCGGAGGGACGCAAAACTGAGACGATCGGAAAAGCTAGAAGTGCAGAAATTGGTAGATTAAACAACCACAGTGACAACAGCTGCCCTGAAATGGCTGTCAAATCTATCAAAGAGAAGCCCGAAGAGAATTGCAACAGTTTAAGTACTGTTGTTCGACCGTTGAGTGGATATGTCCATGAAATGGGGCTAGTGGTGATAAATGCAGGTCTAGAGCACCTGGGGTCTCCATGCAGTATACAGTAATGTGTGATGCATTTATTGTTTTGTTTACATTTATCTTCATTGAATTTTTGTTCTTAAAAGATATGAAATAAGTTCCCTCTTAAAAAAACAAAGCAAACTCATCATCCAGAGGGCCCACATCAGCAGAAGAATATTAAATAAGTCTTATATATATATATATATATATATATATATATATATATATATATATATAGTCTTATATAACCTGTATATCTCCCATGTATTATGAAATGATGAAATGACAGTGAACTATTGTGTTACTAATAAAAAGACATCAACTACTACAACTATGTGCACTGTAGTTTCACCAGTGTCCAGGTGTTGTGGTGTGATTCATACTGCGACATGCGCAGCAATCGGTGCAGTTGTCTACAAACTAGGTCACTCAGCACTAGAACTTTGTTTGTAGCCACTCTCATTCTGATCTCTTGGATGGTCCTCAGCCTGACCTGTAGTAACAGTAAGTCACAGTGGACAAGAGGACAGGGTATTGGTGTTGTTGCCGTGGGACTGGGTATGAAAGTTTAGACCGGGTAGAAGAAGAAGAAGAATTACTGATTTGATCCCGTGAGGGAAATTTGGTCTTCTGCATTTAACCCAATCGTGAATTAGTGACACACTCAGAACACAGTGATGGTGAAGCACACACTTAAACCCGACGCAGTGAGCTGCCTGCAACAGCGGCGCTCGGGGAGCAGTGAGGGGTTAGGTGCCTTGCTCAAGGGCACTTCAGCCATGCGCACTGGTCGGGGTTCGAACCGGCCACCCTCCAGTTACAAATCCAAAGCCCTAACCAGTAGGCCGGCTGCCCCACTAAAGGGTAGTGGGACATGAAAGTCTGTTTAGTAACAGGTAATGAATAAAAGACAGTGAAAGCACAACAGTGGACAGATGGGATCTCTTCTGAAAACTCTGACTCGGCCTTTATCACAGAGGCGTAATACAGTGTGAACACTGTGTCATCCTGTTAATGGACCCCGGCAGTCCTACAGCAAGATGACTCGTTGAGCTACACCTGGTTTCACCCAACTATTGGAGGGCGAAAACACAGCAAATACACCAAACGCTTAGAAGAAGAGGCTGCCGCTCTGAGTGGTAGAAAGATACAAACACATTGACAACCCGTAACCCGTCATCATTGATTAGGATGCAGCAGGGGCAAGCTAATGGTCCACACCATTTACTTTGAGCCATAAATGAATTCACATGATGTGGAGGGATTATGAGATTATCTGGGAGTATTTCTGCGTGTAAGTAATAGACTGTGACTCCAGTTTTCTCTCTCCGGTTGCTCTCTCTCTCTCTCTCTCTCTGTATGATGTGGTTAATCCTCATGTGATTAATGGGAGTTCCAGGTGGGCCTGGGTGGGGGGCTTGGAGTGTGGGACCACTTGTGTGCGGGGACTGGGTGGCCGTAGCCCCCTTGGACCCAAGCTTGGCTCAGGGCTGCCCAGGGACCTCAGCCACAGGGACGTCTGCACCAATAGGTGATGAGGGGGCGGGGTCAGAGGTTACCATTTCACCTTGTGCAGTTGCTGATGTGAAAATGGCGGATTTAATGTACAGAATACATCTTCTGTCATACAGTTTATTTGTAGTCATTATAACATTGATTCTTATTAACAAGTGAGTATCAATTATGTTGATACTCACACACACACACACACACACACACACACACACACACACACACACACACACACACACACACACACACACACACTGATGGGTGGATAGTATGCTATACTTTGTCATGGGCCTACCCATTGGTAATCTAATCTGCTCTAAACGTGAACAAATACATTGACGGAGCCAAGCCACGACCTCCGCAAGCGGCAGGAACGACACAAATCCCTCCGCGCCTTCCCGCTTCCCACAAGTTCTCTCTACTAGAGCGGCCGCGCGATATGTCAGCGTCCGCATTCCTGGGCCATGTGGATCGGAGAGACCCGCCGTCACCTGCTGCGGGACACTTTGGAAAGGGTTACGGCTGTGACCTCCACCCCCCCCCCCCCCCCCCCCCCCCCCCCCCTCGGCGCTGGTGGAAACCTGCCCCCCGGCCGTCACAGAGGACGACAGAGAGCAGAACGCCGCCATCTGATTGTGTCATGCAGACACTACTGTCTGGACACTAAATACCGTAGGGGGAAAAGTTGTTTTAGGAAGAGTCAAGTGATGACCTAATTTGGGGCTGGTGAAAAATACAACAATACAATAAAAAAAATACACAATTCATGGAAAATGTGTATTGCTTTTGAATTATTACAATTGGTATTAATGAAGTGCAATCATTTTATTTTATTGTTGTTTTTTTTCAGGTTGTGCTTTTGAATAAAATATTATATATAGGATATATATAGCCCGTATAATTACGGTTGAAAAATATTTATTAGAAAATACTTTATTCATTTTGCCAGCGTACAGCAACATCATGGCAGCCTAATTATTAATTTTTCCACAGTCGTCAAATCCATACAGGCGATGGATGATTTGTTTTCAATTTGCGAATGTAGGTCAATAATGTGGGGTCTGAAAGTGCGCCTCAAAGCGCCTGCTATAGCGCCTGCTATTTACCGCAGATGGTCAACTTTGGGCCGGGTCTGTTTGGAGTGGACTTGGCCGTGATGGCGCGCTTGGTAATTGCCAAACCGCTGTACACGTGGTCTGTAGGAAATCTGCTGTGCACCTCTTAAGAGCAGCAATCACAGATTAACGCAACAAGGGGAGGACGCCCACCCACCAACCAATCCCTCCGAGGGACATGCCGCCAGTCCTCCTAGAGAAGAGAGGCATTTAGAACCTTTTTTTTTTTTATTTCCACGTGGATTCCGGAGGAATGGGCAATATCTTATTTTTACCTTTTGCCGTGACCTTGGTGTTATAGCCCATGCGATGAATAACGCAACCGGCTGGTCCATGGTCTGGGAGCAGGGGCGCACCGCTGGCGAGACAAGCCGTTGTCGGCTGCGTGCTCACTCTACTTATTGTTTGGACGTTTCTTGCGGAAATCTAAACTGTTTGTGCAGCTGTTTTTCGCTACCGACATCTCCAAGCCAAAGTGACAAACATCTTCATCGTCTCCTCGCCCTGTCGGACCTTCTCGTCGCGACCCTGGTGATGCCGTGGAAGGCGGTGACAGAGGTGGTCGGTTCGTGGCCATTCGGCGCATTGTGCAACACCTGGGTGGGCCTGCGACATCATGTGTTCCACCGCCTCGATCCTCAAACCTTTGCGTCATCAGCGTGGACCGTTACTGGGCCATCTCGAGTCCGTTCCGTACGAGCGGAGCATGAACAAAAAGCTAGCGTTTGTTATCATCGGAGTGACGTGGACCGTATCCGTGGTTATCTCTTTCGTACCCTGCAGCTGAACTGCAACCGGACAGAGAACAGCGACTGGGCCGATGTTCGCGCAACGGAGACATCACGGGCGAGAGCGCCGGTGTTACCGGTGGAAAATGTGACTCGAGCTTAAGTCGCACATACGCCATCTCCTCTTCCCTTATTAGCTTCTATATTCCCGTGGCTGTCATGATCATCACATACACGCGCATTTACCGGATCGCCCACATGCAGATCAGGAGAATCTCGTTCTCGGAGCGCGCAGCGGAGCACGCTCGGAGTTGCGCTCCGACGCAGCCGAAAACTTTTCTCGCCTCGTTCTCGACCGTCAGCGCTCACATCCAAACACAGCAGTGGTTGTACAAACAAAAACCCGAAGCCTACTCCATATCCATACCAACGCGCGCTCAGGGGGTTTCCATCAGAAAAGAAACTAAAGTGCTCAAACGCTGAGCATCATCATGGGTGTTTTTGTGTGTTGCTGGACCCCCTTCTTTGTTCTCCAACTGCGCCCTGCCGTTCTGCCCCAAGACGCATTCGCTGAAAGACCAACAACACATACCTTACTGTGTCAGTAAAAGGACATTTGACATATTGTGTGGATTGGCTGGAGCAATTCCTCGCTCAACCCGATCATCTATGCGTTCAACACAGATTTCAGAGACGCGTTTTTGCGCCTGCTGGGCTGCCGGGTGGGCGAATGCTGGGGAGCGATGGGCGCAGGCGTGGAGACGGTGGTGGCCAGCAACGACCCTGGGTATGTGAAGCAGGACAGCTCGCTGTACGTCTCGTATCGTGTCAACACCAGGGGAAGCGACGACAGTGGGAATACCACCGGTGACTTTGTTCTGCAACAAAGTCACCCAGGCTCCTTCGGACCAGGGCGCTGACTCCATGGATCAAATGGACGTGGCCGACAACGCCATCAAACATATACCTCGTTAAGCGAACTGACGTGGAGACCTTTCACAACCCCAGAACAAAATATCACAGGATATAGCAATAGAAGTTATAGCTGCTGTGGGTAAGAATCGAGAGTTTATAAAGAAATGAAGAGTGAACACGATTTTTAAGAGTAAACAACAACAACAACAACAACAACAACAACAACAGACGTTCTAACCCTGTACTCCTCCTCTCTGACCTTTCCGCGTGTTCCACATTACACGCAACATGTGATTGACAAGCCAGATGGATCCCCTTAACCAATTGCGTAAAAGAGGGCACGTTGAGGCAGATCGCTCTAAAGTCTAAATTGGCTCACACAGAGGCAGTCAACGCTAGACGCTCCAGCCACATAGCTGACAGCTGGCGTTGCCATTTCTTAGAAATTACACTCAAATAATAGCTCTTCAAATCTTACCTATAACAACTCTAATACCACTTAATTTTTGTAATTTCCCAGCTTGGGATCAATAAAGTATTTCTATTCTATTTCTATTTCTATTAATGATACATTAACTCCCTCCTGGGTGTTGCTATTCAGAGTATAATGGGTTGCCTTGATCCTCTCCTCCTATACTTGATGATGAAGGAGACTGTGTTGCCAAAATGGAGGATTCTGAAAACAGGGATGATGTAACTCACATTAACCAGGGGCAGCTGTGCACATCATTAAAACAAAGGGGATTCCCGCATTTGCCCTCCCTATGTTGAAAACAGGAAAATAATAAGTTCACATGTGCCTCCAGTCTGAATAAAGGGTACAACAGGTTAATAGGCTTGCTATTCACGTGTGATTGTTACGTCTGATTGTATTTTGTTCTTGTTGCTAGTTGCTATGAATACAATTTTTTGTGTGATATAAATCAATCTTTGAGCCCAATATCCAGAGGGCAGCTATCAGGGTTAACGCATAATTCATGTGTGTAACGCAACGAGATAATGTTTGGACCATCAACAAGGATATCTGCCGTAACATTTTGTCTTCATGGGGGGGGGGGGGGGGGGGGGGGGGGGGTAAGAAAAAGAAAAACCTCAGATAAATGGGAATATGAGATGTGTGCGTGAAGGATCTACAGTATGACAGCTCCTTGTGATCCCTACCCTATACTGTGAAGGGTCTGACAGCTCCCTTGTGATCCCACCCTATACTGTGAAGGGTCTGACAGCTCCTTGTGATCCTACCCTATACTGTGAAGGGTCTGACAGCTCCTTGTGATCCTACCCTATACTGTGAAGGGTCTACAGTATGACAGCTCCTTGTGATCCTACCCTATACTGTGAAGGGTCTACAGTATGACAGCTCCTTGTGATCCTACCCTATACTGTGAAGGGTCTGACAGCTCCTTGTGATCCTACCCTATACTGTGAAGGGTCTACAGTATGACAGCTCCTTGTGATCCTACCCTATACTGTGAAGGGTCTACAGTATGGACAGCTCCTTGTGATCCTACCCTATACTGTGAAGGGTCTACAGTATGACAGCTCCTTGTGATCCTACCCTATACTGTGAAGGGTCTACAGTATGACAGCTCCTTGTGTAACGACCGGGATCCTACCCTATAGTGTAGAGCTCCTTGTGATCCTACCCTATAGTGTAGAGCTCCTTGTGATCCTACCCTATAGTGTAGAGCTCCTTGTGATCCTACCCTATAGTGTAGAGCTCCTTGTGATCCTACCCTATAGTGTAGAGCTCCTTGTGATCCTACCCTATATACGCCCAAGCCACTGTCTCTGGAGACCTTGGCCACCACCGTGTTAGAGTGACCTGCATGCCCAGCCGGAGGACAGAGCTATACATTCATGTCTGCGTGGACCTCAGTGTGTCTGGATGGTCCCCTGAAGCAAACGTCTCAGCACGTCCTTTAAATAGGGCACACTTGTCAAAAATAGCCTGTAATAATGATATATTCCCCAAAGGCAGGTTCTCATTGGGGAGGAGGGGAAGGAGACATATTGTGTGACACAGGTGCATGATGGTCTCACTCTGTCAACATCCAGAGCACAAGGGTAACAACAAGGATTTTGTGTGTGACGTTTCTAAATAGTTAGGACATGAATAAATAAATAGAACTATATCTATATAAAAAAAGATGATGAATTATGTAAACCCCACATGTATTTCTCAGCTGCATGGTTGTTCACATTGAGAACCCCAACTGGGCCACATGCCTATCCACTGTGAATGTTGTGATGATGACACACTCATTTTGTCTTTTTGCTCTCTCTCTCTCTCTCTCTCTCTCTCTCTCTCTCTCTCTCTCTCTCTCTCTCTCTCTCTCTCTCTCCCTCTCTCCTCTCGTCCCTCTCTCTCTCTCTCTCTCTCTCTCTCTCTCTCTCTCTATCTCTCTCTCTCTCTCTCTCTTTCCTGTACATGTTATCACCACTCCGGGGTCTGATTAAACCAGTGTTTGTTTGTGCGTAACATGATTTATCTAATGCATTTACTGTCTCCTTCAGGGCAGCCACCAATCACCTCCAACCCACCCAGT
>JAXIVH010000709.1:49907-52130 GCA_036785325.1 Urophycis tenuis | reverse complement strand
GCACCAATCCCCCTAATCCTTATATCTCTGGATTCAGGCACTGGAAGACGTCAACACGGGCAAATCACCGGCTGGATGTGTTTTTTTTTAGAGGAGAACGGCCCCCGCGATACACCAGCCAAGCTTGTATGGAGACCACCACTAATGAAGCCCCTATAAAGCCTTTTACCTGAGCATGACATACACACCTTGCACAAGGATAGGATTTCTGATCCGTTCTGAGACACACTGAGTTCAACCTAGAGTCTTGAGCCCCGCCCATGAACGCTCTGATTTACGACAGAAATCCAGCTCCGTGTTGTTTTGTGCTTTAGAAATAGACAATGACACAGCGGCAGAAATGAAAATACCCCCAAACCACAGGGCTCGAAAAACTGTTTACTCTCAGCACTGTGTTCACTTTTACAGATTTTAAGCCTTTGGATTTGTTTGAAATTGTTCAATTATCTGGTTCTAATCTTTAGCATGCGTAGCCGCGTATACCCATACAGAAGAACTTTCATTTACACACTGGTGACACTTATTATTCACTATATTTTTGTCAACATTTCTTTCATTTATTTTCTGTCAGATTTCAATGGCCAAGCCTATGTGACCAGACTGGCGGGTCTGCTTGCTAACTCCAGCCAGACCTGGCCTGAGGGCTCAGGGGCAGCGAAGGGCTGTTGGAGCCAATCCTGCCTGAGTCCACCCGCCACTTCCCAAACAACGGACTGTTGAGGCTGTTGCGTCACTCGGGGGAATTTCTGAGAAGATTATTAAATAGATTCAGCTTGCAGTTGAGTATCTGTCCTCCTGAGAAGTTGCAGTGGTGAATGAACCATGGGGCTGCTTTTGGAGTCGTTGTGTCAGGGTGGCTCGCACCGGGCGCTCCTCTGTGCACCGTACATCGTATCAAACACACCCCATCCCAGATCAATGGCTCTGATTGGCCCGATTCGGGCCGGGTCTGCTGGAACTCCTGAGTTCCCTTCACGCACGCCAACCACCTGCTGACAAGCATCGTCCTTATCAATAAACTCACTTTCTGCATACTGAACCCCCCCCCCCCCCCCCCCCCCCCTCCCCGCCCTCGTCCTCCCCTCACTGCAACCTGGTTTCTCTCTGACTCCTTTTCCAGGAATGTGAGCTCCGTGCCCGGTGCGTACTCCTCCACCTCCTTCACTTCTTCGACTCCTTCACCTCCTCTGCACCCCTTCTCCTTCTGCTCTTGTTTACAGGGCACCGTCTATCCACATTTCTACACTGTGTGTGAATGTACTGTATGTGCATGTATGTGTGTATGTATGTGTGCGTGCTTGTTTTTGTGTGTGTGTGTGTGTTTGTGTGTGTGTGTGTGTGTTGGTGGTGTGTGTGTGTGTGTGTATGTATGTATATTTGTGCATGTGTGAATGCATGTGTGTCTGTGTATGATTGCATGCCTAAGTGTGTGCGCGTGTTTGTTAGTGTACATGCACATGCCGGCGTGTGTTTGTGTGTGTGTGTGTGTGTGTGTGTGTGTGTGTGCATGTGTCTGCGTGTGTGTGTGTGTGTGTGTGTGTGTGTGTGTGTGTGTGTGTGTGTGTGTGTGTGTGTGTGTGCATGTGTCAGTGTGTGTGTGTGTGTGTGTGTGTGTGTGTGTGCATGTGTCAGTGTGTGTGTGTGTGTGTGTGCGTGCGTGCGTGCGTGTGTGTGTGAGTGTGTGTGTGTGCATGTGTCAGTGTGTGTGTGTGTGTGTGTGTGTGTGTGTCTGTGTGTGTGTGTGTGTGTGTGTGTGTGTGCGTGCGTGCGTGTGTGTGTGTGTGTGTGGGTGCATCCTAGCTGTGGGCCCCCAAACTCATCTCCCCTCAGCCTCCGGGCGCTGGTGCACCAGAGAGACATTATTCAGGCCGGCAGTCTGTCGCTTCAGGGCGGCACGGAATGCACTTCCTGCCGCTTGAGTCACTGACACACGCTCTTCCTGTCCGCCCTTTATTGTACAAAGGCGGTCAGGGGCCTGGTTACACAGATTTATTTTTTCTAACAGTAATCATCACACATCACATTACTGTAGAACGTGAAACAAAGCCTTGGTCTGATTCATGCGCATTGCACTTTGGTCCAACACACACTGGGTTGACTTGAGGCTCTGTACACCAGGGGACCACATGCTTATACTTCTCAAATTGAATTTGGATTTCTAATCACTGTACGCTAATCAGTCATGGAAGAGCCCTTTTTCATTCCACCGCCAATCACAGCCAG
>JAXIVH010000709.1:37407-39907 GCA_036785325.1 Urophycis tenuis | reverse complement strand
CACACACACACACACACTTGGAACCTGCAACACAGAGAAAAACAAAAATTGTACTTTTGCTGCAGTAGTTTAAATACACAGAAAACGCATTCCATATCAGGAGTGTCCAGATGTATGGGTGAACATACACATTGGACTGGGATTGTAAATGATAATCTGTTCAATAAACTTGTCTGGTTGAAGGTTCAATGAAAGCAAAGATGTGTTTTGATTATGCACATTTTTTTGCAATTGCAATTTGCAATCACTGGCGATATAAGTTGTACATAATTAATCAAAACTGAAAATGCTTTATGTGAGACTCCGGTGGCCTGAACCCATTAATGGATTAGTATGAATACATAACCAGCCAACAATGATATACAGCCATGTCGTCCAGGCTTATCTGGATGATACAATGCCAGCACCATCCCTGGTTGATTTACTGTCTGCAGCACGGTCTGTGGCCAAGTCTTTTGGATCTCCATCCATGTAATAGCCGTTTAGCAGCCACACTCTGGCTATAAATTATAAGCACACAGCGGGGTATCAAGCTCATAATAGGATGAAGGCTGAGTGTGCCACTTACTCAACGTGCTGATTAAACACACGTCTAATTTAAAGGGATAAGCCCAGATATCTGAACATTGTCATTTGCCTGTCTTACCAGATTCAGATGAGTTGGTGAATTCACAATGAATTAATCATTGTGTATCCAGAGGGGGGAGATCGCTGGATTGGCATTTGCTTTCCATAAGGCACTTCCATTAACCTGTAGAGTTACAGTAGCCTAGCTCCTGTTCATGGGAACAGAATACACTTTTACAAGACTGTAATTTGTAGACAAATTACAATCTTCTTGTGTTGTTACTGGCACTTATTTGGATTAAGCCACTATTCAGAACAAATTGGAAATCTTTGGATAGTCATTAAAAGCATACTCCCCTCCCATGAACAGGAGCTAAATTGTAACTCTGCAAGTCAATGGAAGCGACTAAAGAAAAGCAAAATGCTAAACCACAATGGACTGGCAAGTAGGAATTTAGAATGAAACAACTCATCCGAATCTGGGTAAGACATGCAAACACCAATTAACACATATCTGGGCTTATTCCTTTAACGTATTATACATTAACAAATGAGTTGTGGATCTCTATACGTAAATGTTTGTGTGTATGCGCTTGTGTGCGTGAGCAGCTGCATAATATGTGTATGTGTGTTTGTGTGCGTGTGCAGCTGCATGTGTGTGTGTGTGTGTATGTGTGTGTGTGTGTGTGTGTGTGCATGTGTGTGTGTGTGCGCATGCCCTAAATGTAAACGCATGTGTGCATGCATGACTTCCCATGGGTCAGTGTAAGATTGAGAACGTGGCCCACACACACACAGGGACATTGGTGCCATTAGGTTGAGACGGAGCTCAGCGCGCTTGGGAAGGACACACATGGGCAACACTTCGCTGAATAAACATTTGGCCTCTCCTTGAAAAATAGTGTCACGAATTGGCAGAGGTCTGTATTTGCAGATTCATCAAAGTGATGGCGGAGCGGAGAGGAGAGCAGATCAGGAGCTAAGCGAGGAGAGGGCATTCGGAGAGGAGAGAGGACAGCAAGGGAGTAAGGGGGGGGGGGGGGCGAGAGCATTTACATTTACATTTAGGGGCATTTAGCAGACGCTTTTATCCAAAGTGACTTACAAAGAGTACATTTGTCATAAGAAGGTGAAACATTTCATTGCTGCTAATACAGTTAGAAAGTCACCAGAACAACAGAAAAGGTTTCAAGCATTTCAACTGCTAGGTCAACCATTGCTGGTATACAACATCTCTGACTAAGTGCCAAGTTACAAAGAGCGACTGAAGTGCCAAGACGTACAACAAATAAGAGCATGAGGGTAGAGGGTTTTTTTGGTTTTTTTTTGGGATGTCATGCAGGGTTCAGGTTAACTCTGAACAAGTGAGTCTTGAGTCTCTTCCGGGAGATGGGGAGTGACTCTGCAGTCCTGACATAGCAGAGGAGATTGTAAAGGAAGGTGCACAGAGGGAACCAGACGAGTGGATTGCGGGGAGCGAATGATGCCAAGAGGAGGGCAGGAATCAGAAAAGAAGGAGCCAAGGCAAATATCACATCACCCTGCTGGCACTGTGCCTGAGTGCCTCCGGGCACCGTGGCGTCACACCAGCAGCAGGTGAAGAGCAAAACAGCCCCCGCCAGCGTTTCAAGTGAACCAGTCAGCCTGTGTCAGTTGATGTGCTACATTTCATTTGTTTCTAAGTGTAAGACAAGGGCGATACGCTAACAGGGTCTACATGTCCACATAACAGGGACTACAACTTATGCTGCTACTCTTACTCATTGATTCCTACATTGCACATTTATTTATTTTATGTCTATCTTTTTATCTCATCTGTTGTAAAATTGTATGTTTACCTTTAGTTTTAGGAAATGTCTTGTCTTGTCTGTTGTGCCTGCGCACTTTATCTGTTTCACTGTGGGAGAGTGAGCAACGTCCTCTCGATTCCTTT
>JAXIVH010000709.1:24907-27407 GCA_036785325.1 Urophycis tenuis | reverse complement strand
GCGATGGCCAATAGAAATGAGAAGAAAGACAATTCCTAGAGAAAAATGCACCTATCAGGGACAAGAGGGGCGGGGCTAGTGTTGTGTTGAAGTTCTTCTTCCTACTTTGTACCTTGAATCCTAGATTAACATAACAGTCAAGTATGACTACTGTAAATAACTCATTTACACAATGGACGTATTATCTGTAGAACGTGAGTAAATACCTTGATTATAACTCCTGGCCGTCAGCATTATCAGTGCACTAATGATACTCACAAGACAAGTAGCATGTGATATCGATTACACACACACACACACACACACACACACACACACACACACACACACACACACACACACACACACACACACACACACACACATCCTAGCAGACTGCAGGCTACGTCAGGTTGTTCCAGTGGTCTCGGTTCAGTGTTGTCCATGCGGAGCGGAGAGGGCGAGGCTGGGGGGGAAGCGGCCGGACCCTGAGAGGATCGACCATTTCGAGTGACGTTTTAAATTAGTTTTAGCTGATTTACGAGACGCCTTTATGCGTATCCGTTATGTTGATTTAGCTCACGTTTGGGCCACATCCGCCACTGTAAACAGTTGTCCTACATCGCTACTCTGCTGTTCCCTCTAGGTGTGGACGTGTGATATCGTTGGACATCACTGTGATACATGACGCCATGGATTATAACTACTAAACAGCAACTCCTATAGTACCGTAATAAGACAAGGAAAGACTTCGCAGGGGCTCAAGTCATTCTGTGTGGACCGAGGATTCCTGGCGATCAACACAATGGTTCATGTATACAACTGCCATCCTTTTGCCTCGCAACAAATAGTGCAGGTGAGTGACGCTCCCATGTGTGACATGATGACACTGAACCCGCTTATGTGGATGACATGAGTGACGGTACTCCTGTGTGTTTAGGTGGAACAGGAGCCAGGACTTATGTGCTCTGGTGGGGGAGTCCTGTTTGTGGTGGCCACAGGAGGATGCAAGGTTACGTTGACTTTTATTATTAGTGTTGGTTTTGATTTACTTATCATTTATGAGCTTTTTTTTTTTTGGATCAATGTTTAATTTCCCAGGTAATCTAACATGATGCTAGCGTTAACATCCTTAGTATTGTCAAGGCTCTATGTTGATTAAAGCAACAACAAAAAAAAAAAAATTTCACTGAAGTGAAATCCAAATATCTATTTATTGGAAATCTGTGTTGTGTATCTTGATTTTCCAAAACAACTCTTGTCAGCCCATGTCTTGTTACAACAACTTTCCCTTTCCATTGACCAATCAACTACAGGTGGAGGCCTACAGTCTGGACCAGGAAGGCTGTCCCCCTCCTGTGTCGATTTGCCACGATGGGAACACCCCGGGTCATCCAGTACAGCACCATAGGTCTCTTTCTCTTTGCCACCGTCCGTTAGATAATTGTACAAAGTTTACACAATGTTCGTTGTCAAGACCTGCCTCCCTGGCTGGCTTTAAAGTGATGGTTCCGAGTAAAATTCACCCTGAGGTGAATGATGCATTTTTAGCGACGGCTAAAAAGCGACGGCTTAGTACTGGAGTGAATGGTACAGTGTGTACATCTCGTAAATTACCCCACTAATAATGCATGGATTGTTACCCAACTTATGTAGTAGTACATATATTGTCTGTACTCACAAAACGAGGCATTTTAAAGTTTGTAAGTACACCAGGAGTTTATTTAAAAGAGCACTTTCCTGATAGCTTCAACTCTCTGTTGCTAAGGCTACCGCTGCGTCGACGTCACTTCCGTCTTTCCGGAAAAGTTCGTAAAGGTCCTCTTCAAAACTCACAAGTGTAAGGAAAAAGTTAGTGAATTCAACACTCCATCGAAATGTATTGACAACTGAAATAATTGAATACTTGATATTATGTCCATTGTTTGTTGTGTACGACAGTCCCAAAATCCATAGTTTAAATTGTATATTCCCATTTATTTGTATATAGTTGAAGAGGACTTTTACAAACTTTTCCGGAAAGACGGAAGTGACGTCGACGCAGCGGTAGCCTTAGCAACAGAGAGTTGAAGCTATCAGGAAAGTGATCTTTTAAATAAACTCCTGGTGTACTTACAAACTTTAAAATGCCTCGTTTTGTGAGTACAGACCATATATGTACTACTACAGAAGTTGGGTAACAATCCATGCATTATTAGTGGGGTAATTTACGAGATGTACACACTGTACCATTCACTCCAGTACTAAGCCATTCGGCTGATACCCCTAAACTTGATAAATATTGACCGTCGCTAAAAATGCATCTGAGGGGGTATTTGGATGGATTATTGGTGGAAATTACCTCAGGGTGAATTTTACTCCGAACCAACACTTTAACAGGAGCTTCTTTAGTGTCTAATCGTAACCAGCTGGATCAGGAAATGGCATCTTGAAGTGTGTGACTGGGGGATCCTCTGTGTGCTATGTGGACACACTTTGGTCTCTGCTAATGGCAACATTCACAGGTTTTGTGCCATTTGCA
>JAXIVH010000709.1:22500-24707 GCA_036785325.1 Urophycis tenuis | reverse complement strand
CTGTGTCCCTCATTTGTTGTTTTGATTTGACAGAACCAGCTGAACCCTCAGAGTTCTTTTCAGAGCCCACAGCAGAGCTACGGTCAGAATCCTGGTGAGTCCACTACAGAAGGTGTATACGCCTGAAGCATAACCTAAGAAGTTTAATTTGCACGCTCTTGTCATAATTGTCCGTCAAAGTGAAGTCAAAGTTCAAAGTGTCACAGGCAGATATTGTAAGGTTAGGTGTAGGACCCTTTCTTATTCTTCTTCATCTTCATAGTAGGGGAACAATTGATCAGCTATGATTTACAGAGGGATTTGATGCCGTCATTCATCAATGTTTGCTATCAACTATGAAGTCACCTTAACTCATGTGAGACAAGAGTTTTGAACACTGTTGAACAGAGATCAATAATAAGACATGTCTTTGGATGGAGTATGGATGGAGTGGAGGAAATCATTTCATGCTCCTGTTCCTTTCCCCTCCTCTTTGGATTAGATAACTGACCCAAATGACTGATCAAATGCATGTGCCTGTGTACTCAACAATACGATATTCGTGTAGTAGGATAGGTCAGGAATGGGACTTTTATCATGTATACACCTGGTAAACTCAAAATGTATATTACTATTTATGCTGGTGTAATTACATTATAATTTGAAAAATAGAGTTACATTTTGTAATTTGGTTACACAAATATAATTATGTATTTTATGGTAAACGCAACAACACTGGTTTACAAAACTTTACGATGACATGAGGAGGTGAGAGGTTCTCAGTCAGTCTGCTCTTCTTCTTTTTAGGACCAAACTCTCCTTCCAACACACACCTTCCCGTCCTGGACTTTGAGCGCTCGGCCATCCTCCACATCCCCGGACTCGCACCTCAACAGGTTCTCTGCTCTTCTCTGACGATGTCATTGGGGCTCCCATCACAAACTCCATTCATGTTAAGCCTCAGGCAAGATCTCGTGAGTGTTTTTCTTCATGTAACTCCCCCTCCTCTCTCTCCCCAGGTGGCGCTGTGTGCAGGATACGTGGCGGTCATAGCAGAGCTGGAGGTCCTTGTGGTTAAACTCCATTCCAGCGTTGCCCCCAACACATCGGAAGAACTGGCCGACATAAATATATTTGGTAAAAATGTGATACATTCAACTCGATTAGTAAATGCCAGGTGCATTTTTTACATAGTCCCTCCTTGTGTAAAAACCTAAAGACCGCATCCTCACACATGATATGATGAGAGGCTGCACGATGAAACCTGAATGCAATGCGGAGTAGCGGCCACAAAGCCAACTCTGTTCCTCAGAGCAAGTTTGACATTTCTGCTGATTATAGTGGCACGGCAGAGTTCACGGTTTCCCATTGGTTAATTGAATGAAGTCTGTAATTGACGGGGATAAGATTCATTAACCAAGAATATAAAGTGTGTGTGTGTGTTTGTGTGCGTGCGTGCGTGTCTGTGTGTGTGCGTGTGTGTGTGTGTGTGCGTGCGTGAGTGTCTGTGTGCGTGCATGTGTGTGTGCGTGCGTGCGTGTGTGTCTGTGTGTGTGTGTGTGTCTGTGTGTGTGTGTGTGCTTGTGTGTGTGTGTGTGTGTCCGCATGCGTGTGTGTGTGTGTGTGTGTGTGTGTCTGTGTGTGTGCGTTCGTGCATGTGTGTGTGTGTGTGCGTTCGTGTGTGTGTGTGCGTGCGTGTGTGTGTTATTCCAGCGGACCATGGGGAGGACCCAGGGGATTTCCTGGTCCTGCAGCGCCACCAGGAGCTGCTTGGAGACCGGGCGCGAGAATGTGGTCTGTCTGTAACCATGGAGACGACCGGTCTGGAGGACAGGGGACAGTACACACTCTCCTTTGTTCTCTACAGGTGTGTGTTTGTGTGTGTGTGTGTGTGTGTGTGTGTGTGAGAGAGAGGGATTCTGGGCGTGTGTATCTGTTCGTATCTGTGCGTCTTAAATACATTTTATTTTCTAGATTGTTGCTGTATACTGTACTCCTGTAGCAACCTTTGTTGTGTAGTAGTGTGGTTGTAACCTTTCCCGGTGATCATAAAACCATATGTTTAGAAAGGCATAAACCAGATATAATTGGAAATGATGTTCACTTTTTTTCCAATGATGGGACAGCCGTTATTGGAAAGCGGTTTATTAGAAAGCAGTTTATTAGTTTTTTATAAACTTGACCAGCTGAAACGAAGATTGTCTTCTGCTGTGTTTGGAGTACTCTTT
>JAXIVH010000709.1:0-17500 GCA_036785325.1 Urophycis tenuis | reverse complement strand
GTCCCGGCTTCCTCTTTTACCTGAAACATTTCCTCTTGGAGGAAGTGGACCAGATTTTAAGCCAGGTACACTCACTCACTCACTCCCTCACACTACCATAAGTACATGCAGAGGTGTCCTAGTGGCAGAAGAAGGGGGACTGAGTATCCAGGGCCCAGAAATAGTTTGTTGTTTACAGTGTTTTATCGCTATGAAATCAGTTTCATAGCTACTCAAAAATGGCTGAATGAATTGGGTTGCATTAGATTTATTGCTTTTATTTGGAGACCCGCCTAAACCAACCTCTACTAAAACCTCTATCTGCTCTACTTCACTTTATTGGCATCAAGGCTTGAACAAGGTACTTATCAGAAGTTGCCTTAAAATCGAATTTTTCAGGTTTTTATTGTTTTATCCTTGAACCACTGTACTGTGGGTTTATTATTGTCATTGAAATGTTACGGTCTACAAAGTAAAGAATACAGTAAGTACACTTTAGTAAGTAAGTGGGTTAAAACATAAGATGCTGATTTTGTAGCTATGTATCATTCCTGTAGAATGTCAAATGAATAAAGAAACATCAATAGATAAAGGAACAAAGAAAGCATCCGAAAAAAAAAAGCACATATCACAATTTCAAGTATGATTGGTTTACTTTGTTTTATTTAGAATTTTGGTTAACTAGTTATTACCCTAATAGTTAAAATGCACGACTATTGCATGAGACTGAGAGGGGCTCCCAGAGAGTGTGTGTGTGTACAGTTCCCTTCCCAGGATGCTTTCATTCACCTGGCCCGTTGCATCTGCAGGAGGCAGCTGATGAGATCATAGACATCTTCAGCCAATCAGAACCCTCTCAGCTGGTGACCGTGTGCGCCAGTCCTGCCATGGCGAGGGTCAGCCCCGCCAAGGTGCTGGGGCGGCTGCAGCACCTGGAGCAGGCCACCGGGATGTCCGTTCCCCTGACGGTCACCATGGCGACAATGGCCCTGCGCCTGGACGACCTTCGACGATACACAGAGCTGATGGAAAAACATGCCGAGGTACAAGTCAGAGGGATAAATACTTCAAGGTGAACACTTGATAATGTGCTTGGTAAAAGTTAATGGATTAGGAAAGGTCCTTCAATGCTTTGACTTGTCATCTTAAGCAATAAAAACACATTTTTTTAATGAGCAGTAGTTGAAAACTATGCAAATAACATTGACGTGTGTGTGTGCGTGTGTGTGCATGTGTGTGTGTGTGCGCGCGTGTGTGTGTGTGTGTGTCTGTGTGTGTGTGTGTGTGCGTGCCTGCGTGCGTGTGTGTGTCTGTGTCTGTGTGTTCGTGTCTGTGTCTGTGTGTGTGTGCGTGCGTGTGTCTGTGTGTGTGTCTGTGTGTGTGTGTGTGTGTGTGTGTGCGTGTCTGTGTGTGTGTGTGTGCGTGTCTGTGTCTGTGTGTGTGTGTGTGTGTGTGTGTGTCTGTGTGTGTGTCTGTGTCTGTGTCTGTGTGTGTGTGTCTGTGTGCGTGTGTCTGTGTGTGTGTGTGTGTGTCTGTGTGTGTGTGTGTGTGTGTGTGTGTGTGTGTGCGTGCGTGTGTCTGTGTGTGTGTCTGTGTCTGTCTGTGTGTGTGTGTGTGTGTGCGTGCGTGCGTGTGTGTCTGTGTCTGTGTCTGTGTCTGTGTCTGTGTGTGTCTGTGTCTGTGTCTGTGTCTGTGTCTGTGTCTGTGTGTGTGTGTGTGTGTGTGTGTGTGTGTGTGCGTGTGTCTGTGTCTGTGTCTGTGTGTGTGTGTGTCTGTGTGTGTGCGTGTGTCTGTGTCTGTGCGTGCGTCTGTGTGTGCGTGTGCGTGTGTGTGCGTGTGTGTGTGCGTGTGCAGATGCTGTTAGTGTATGGGTTTATTGAAGAGCCAAGGCTGCTGTTGCACGCGGGTGGTAGAGGTCAGGACCCCCAGGTGCGGCCCACCCCGTTGGCCGACCAGCTCAGAAAGGACCAGCCGGGACTGCTGGCAGCCGCCATGGTCGCCCTGCATGAGAACAACAAGGTCCAACTGGAGCAGGCTGACCAAGTCTTCAAGGTAGGAGTGTGTATGTGTGTGTATAAGATAAGATAAGATAAGATATTCCTTTATTAATCCCCCTTAGGAGAAATTCACAATGACCAGCAGTACAAGGGGATAGAGGAGTGCGATAAAAAAAACCTGACTATAGACAATAAACAATAAATAGATTTACCTAAACAAGATTAAATTATATGCAAGCTCTTAAAATCAGATCAGGTGAATATATGTGTGTGTGTGTGGGTGGGTGGTGGGGGGTATTGGAACACTCATTGTGGGGGTTGATTTTAACTTTTGACTTAACGCATGTCCTAGAGTAGGCAAAGTAGTAGAAAGCAACACGCAATCGGGCCACTCCTGAAACACTCCCCATGCTGCCCCACTCCCTAGGAGCTGGGCTGTGAGCACAGCCTGCTGGTAGACTTCTGGGAGGCGGTGCTTGTGGCCTCAACACAGGAAGCCATCATCCAGGAGCTCCTCTTCCGATTGGCCGCCGTCTACATTGACCGTCTCACGCAAACCAGTGCCACGGCTGCCCCAAGCAAGCTGCTGAAGAGCACAGAGGACCTGGTACGGACCAGTACGGCTTCACCAGTTAGACCGGAAAGCTGTCCACCATTTTATATGAAGACCACCGCCTCTTTGCACCATGTCATTTCAGATCAACTCGTGCTCTCATTATGGGATGCTGTACCCCTGGCTCCGAATTCTGACTCCAGCTAGCAATACTGGCTCCCAGCAGCAGGAGGCACTACAGAAACTCCAGGTAGGGCTCTCGCTTTCTCAGTCTCTCTCTGCTTCTGACTCTGTTGATGTAGCTTTGCATATGTCTTGAGTCATACACACTCTAGCAATCATTTTAGCTTTATTGTGCTATTAAAGTGTACATTAGAGAGAGTGTGTGTATGTGCGTGCGTGTGTGCGTGTGTGTGTGTGCGTGTGTGTGCGTGTGTGTGTGTGTGTGCGTGTGCACGCTTGTGCCTGCGTGTGCACACGTGTGTGTGCGTGCGTGTGCGCGTGTGTGCCTGTGCACACGTGTGTGTGCGTGTGTGTGGGTGTGTGTTGTTCTTGCCATATACACATGTACGGCTTTTATATTGATACAGCACAGCATGTTTGTGTGTTTTTGCTACCATTGTCATGGAACTGGATCTATGTCATTTGTCGTAGAAATTCCTGTTTAGGTCGAAGCCATTGTGATTATTACACACGAGACTCGAAATGAAATGACCAAAGCATGACCTTGGACTGCACGCGGCGGTTGGTTGGACGGGTTCCTCTAAAGTGTAATGGAGCCACCTGCCTCGGCTCCATTTCAGATCACGATGAGATTTGAAAAAGTGCATTTTGGGCTGAGAGTTCAAGGAAGGAAGGAAGGGGGAAGCGACGACCCGCGTCTTCTCCTTCTCTGGTCCTTCTCTTGAAGTACACGTTGTGCACGTTGTACACGTTGTACACGTAGTAGACGTTGTACATGTTTTAAACATTGTACACGTTGTACACGTACACGTTTTACACGTTGTACACGTTGTACATGTTATACATGTTTTACACATGCACGTTGTACACGTTGTACATGTTTTAAACATTGTACACGTTTTACACGTACACGTACGCGTTTTACACGTTGTACACGTTGTACATGTTTTAAACATTGTACACGTACACGTTTTACCCGTACACGTACGTGTTGTACACATTGTACACGTTGTACACGTTGTACACGTTGAACACGTTGTACACGTTGCTGAGTTTGAGCGTCACAACAACCCGCCGTTGCCCCTCCCTCTGATGCGGCTGTCAATATAAACCGCTGCCCACAGACACCGCTCCACCACACAGCCACACAGGGGGGGTGTCAGCGTACCCTCTCGCCGTCGGTGTCCTTTTGTCGCAAAAAAGAACAGGACTTGAGTTCAGGCTAGCATAGAACGCTCACAAACTGGCTGGCGGAGACTGGCCGTAACATTATTTTTATAGCTAGTTTTAAAAAGATCCCTCATCTTATTTTGCTAACACTGACGCCCTTCTGCCTTCACTTCCCCTCTCTAGTCCCTCCTGTGCGGACCCTCTCTGTCCATCGGCTCCATTCAGCCTCTGCTGGAGCAGCTGTCCCAGGAGGCCACCCTGTGGGCGCTCAGCCTGCACGTGCTCTGCGCCACCAGGAGGGAGCAGCATGGGGACTGCATTGAGAAACTGCTTGACCACTGTCCTCAGGCCATCATCCCATACGCCAATCACCACCTACAGGATGCACACATGGTCTGTGGCGCACGGCGTGCACACGTACACACACACACACACGTACGCACACGCACACACACACACACACACACGTACGCACACGCACACACACACACACACACACACACACACACACACACACACACACACACAGATGAATGTGACAGCCCTGTATCAAGCTGCTCTAAGTGTTTCCACTGTTATGATTGAGTTAGCTAGAGTGTTTACAGCTTTTCAAAACTGCAGGGGCCAGTTCAAAAATATCAGTAATACCTCAATAATTGATGCTTTGATTAATGTATCTGGAAAAATCTTCCCCTCAGGCATTGTGGTGGCAGAAGCTCCTCCCAGAGCTCTGTGATAGGACCAGAGCTGAAACTGACAACAGCATCCTATTGGCTGCCCTTAAAGGTACCCCCTAACAACTAAAGACTATGAGTCCTTTAATTCTCAGATGATTTGTCTCTGTTTTTCTGCTGTCTTTATAAGGGTAGTTATTATGGAACCTAAGAAGAATAGAATCAAAATATGTGGCCTATACCCCAATGAAATGCTTGTGTTTGTGATTTGACATGTGTTCACACCCCTAGAGACGCTGTTGGTTGTTGCTACAGAGATGAGTCCAGTTGAGTTGCTGGAGCTGCTGCCTGACGATGGAACAGCTCTCTTCTTTTTGCCTCACCTTTTGGCGTGCAGTCAAAGACAGCTACTTGCTTAACACGCACACAAACACACACACACACACACACACACACACACACACACACACACACACACACACACACACACACACACACACACACACACTGGGACCTTTCCATTAAGTTAACGAATAACTAGACAGGAATACAATGAAGACAGGTTACTGTAATTATCTGTTAGATACTGAATACATCAGTGGACTCCCGCATTCCATGCCCACACACAGACAATGAAGTGAAACGTAAAACGATCACAACCATCTAAATTTCTTCCAGGGAGTTTTTTCTTTGTTTACCCGACGTGTGCGTTGCCTGCAATTATGTGCAACTACACAAGGAAGCCGCAATTCATTGACATGTATGACTTTTTCTTTGTGATGTAAAAATATTGTATAGCATTATTTGAATCCTAAGATTATTTTTGGAGCTTCAATAGGTAGCTTCAAAAGGTGTTGACTAAATAATGTTATGTGTTGTTATATTGAGTTTATTTTAGTGCTCTTGAAAAAGCAATATTTAAAATTGTTTTATTTCTGAACTCGTAATTTATAAGATTTTGTTTGCAATGTTGTTGTTGTGCTGATTGGTAGAGCATATAATAATAATAATTATTATAATAATAATTATATATATATATATATATATATTATTAATTATTATTATTATTATATAATTATTATTAATATTAAAATGACCGTTTTATTCTGAATGTTTTGAGTATTAAAAAAAGTATAATATGTGTGCTGTAGTCCTACGCTATGTCATTAGGGTATTAAGGGTGCCAACGCCAAGTGAAAAGGGCTGGGTGGTAAAGACACGATGGATTCGTCTCATCGGGTTTCAAACATCGGACAAGAGTTGTAATTGCTTAGTGTGGACGGTAGGCCTAAATATCTATCAACTACATGGCATAAAAGTTCGGACTCTTCCAGATGTAGATGTTATAGGATAGGTTTTTCATTGACGTGTATGCTGTCGTAGGCTGTCGGCGTGAGTAAACTACTCAATTAAAAAAAACAAGTTTTCCCTGCCATGCATGGCTGATGGGAACACCGAGGGCTTGATGAATGACGCACTTAATTCAATCATCAAGCATACGTCAGTGAGGACGTGAACCAATGAGAGCACAGCCTCCACCACCACTTCAACCAGCACGGCTGTCAACAATATGCCTGTTGTGCTGACTTGATTGTTTTTGTTCTTTAAAAAAAAAAAAAAAAAAAAGAAATACATTGTCGGTAGCCTACTTTTTTTTTGCGACGAACACAACATTACAACGTTGAAGAGAAAAATAAGGAGGGCCACTAGTTAGAGAAGTTGACCTACATACTGATTTATACAACGGTTGATGCTGGGGGGTAAAAGATTAAGAGCAGCTAATTGCTAAAACACGTTTATGAGAAAAAAGGGCGAAAGCTCGATAATCTTCCTGACGTCGGACACAAGGAAGACCGCGTAGTAGTGAAGCATGAAGATGTTGGAGAAGAGGCCGTCCATGCGAAAGGTCACGGAACACATCGAGATGAAGCTGTTGGCCTCAGAAGAACCCTGCACGGTGGTTTTGGTGCAGGACACGGAGGAGGACTACTGCAGCTACTATGTGAGTGTTTCACTCGTCCTCGTCTCTTTAGCGCTTTAGTGGGTTTGTAGTTTGATATGCTCCGTGTGAGGGCCTCAGAAAAACAAAACACAACTAACATTGTTCTTTAGGAATGAGCGGTAATGTTTGTATCAGTTAAAATAACTGTATTTAGCCTCTAGTAGGTGCATTATTATAGTCCAGACATATGTGTCAATACGACTATCATACGTCTTTCGTGTTTAAACCCAGAAGCACCTAGAGCATCCTCTGGTGTCAGATGCTGAGGAGGAGTACCCAGTGCCCCATGTCCAGACTCCACCTCAACAGCACTTCAATCTGAAGAGAGTGCTATCTGTGGGGACAGAGGACTTGGATGACTGCCACCTGGCTCCAGACTTAAATGAGGACATGGAGATTGAACTGGAGGTCAGTGAATTGCAATAATGTGCCTTTCACAAATATGGCGAGGAGGCTATGGTTACATTCAGAATATGTGGGGTTTGTAGTCACAGCACAGACAGGAACAGTCAACCGAACGAAAGCCAAATCCCTCATGCGATTTGATGTTTGATGCTCTGTCCTTTGTGTTTTTTCCGTTGTTCTCATATTTCCATCTACCTTTGTTTGCCCTACCAGGAATTCCCTCCCTTTAACACTTCCCAGAGTGACCGTGTTGTCAAAACCTCAGGCGTCCCGCCCTTCAGAACACCAGTAGGGTTCCCTTCTTTTTGATTCTTCTATACTATGAGTAAAGGTTTATCAAAGAACTCTGAAGGCCTTGTTCCAACGGCCCACCAGCTAAGCAATCACCCAGTCAATGACTATTGTCTGCCCTAATCCATATCCTAATCCATGGGTGTAACGATGGGCCTCCCTTTAAGTAGCTTTAAACCAAAATTATATTTTGTTGGAGAAATGGTATATTAAGTCCTATCTTTGTCAACGTGCGTGACATTGCTCATACATAGATCAACAAAATCGCATCAACTTTAGTTATCGTCAGTTACAATGCAAATATGCGTCGTTTTCCATGAAGAATGGTGCCAGTGAAAAAGACAGTTGCATTCAATCCTCAAGCCTATGCTTCATCCTTTCACCAAAATATCCTGTGTATGTAGAGGATTAATTTATAATGAAGTTGTCCTTTTTAGGGTTATAAACTCCAAAACGATGTTTTGGAGTTTATAGCTTTTAACATTGTCTCCCCGCTTGGTAACTCAAAGTAGAATATCAAACTTTTGGAGAAAGTTGGGATCCAAAACAAAAGTTGTTGCGATACAACTGCAAACCTTTTATGTTATCGAAAGCAACCTATATTCACGGACCACAGTACAACTAATGATTGGTGGCTATAATCTTCTATGAATTGAGTTTCCAATATAGTCACTTTTCATTAAGTCCGTGGACTCAGTTGCCTATTCTTTGCGATTTTAGACCACAGTGGAAACGTAGGTAACAGGCTTTTGGTTCCTGGAAAAGCCGTTCCTGGGACAAAAAGTTCCAGGTGAATTGTGTCGAGAATACATCTTGAAGTCAGCATATCGGTGCTCCCTCAGCTGCAGCCTGACCCAGTGTGCCGCCTTTACCAGTCTAGCTCCCTCACTTCCGTTTGTCGTCAGATTCCAGTTTCCAGCCAGCCGTTGGTCCATCCCCTTCCGCCGTCCAACCAATACTTCCACATGGGTGGGACCTTCTTCCACACTGTACAAAGAAAGTATCGCAAGTGTGCCTGGAAAGTGAAGCTCCCTCAGCTCTAATATAGTGTATTTAAAAAAAAAAAATTGGAACACTCTTTTGGCACATTTGTGCTTAAATCATGTATTTGTTTTAACAATTCGGCCTTGTGTCCAATGGGTATTAGGAACGCGCGTGCGGTGTGGAAGTGCTCGCTGATTTAACATGAGAGCAGAAGAGCTTTGGTGTGTTTTTTTTGGCAGTTCACAGTGAATCACAGTAATTGCTTTAATGTACTTCCTGTGTTGCTGATGCCTACTAATTAGTATTATGGCTGCCAAACGTATAAGAAGCCACCGGGTTGTCTACAACAAATCTACTGCTCATGTGCCACAGTTATTTGAGCATTAGAGTTGGTAGCTGCTGTCTACCACGAGCTAAGTCCTGGTGCTCCACATCATGAGGATTTTAAAGTCTAACGCTGGCTCACTCTGAACAATTCAATTCCTTGGACATGGCAACAACTACATGGCAGCGGGTATATTACATTTTAAAGGGTCATCAATAAGGACAAAGAACTCGCTGAAAATGGTCGAAATATGCATAACAGTAGAAACAATAAATGCTAGCAGCAGTTCCAGAGATTTTATGGATGGGTAATATGGACGTGGGAATAAGAGTATTACCTTATGAATATGTGTGGGAGTGCCGATGAATATGAACATTGAATTGTGGTGATGTATGTTGAGTGTCCATAGGAAGTGATAAGTGCATACATCGGGGTGATTTGCGGTACACTGAGATTCATTGGGGTAAACAGTTTGTGTCTGTATTGATTTACCAGACAGTTTTCATAATACCTCTAGCCCCGTATGTAATGTTGCTGTGTCACATGGTGATGGAATGTGTGAAATGGGATGCCAGTCTGGTGTTTTGCCTACTTGCTGCGTTGGCAAAACACCAGATATATCCGGTTTTTGATCCACTTTGAGTGTACTACATTCATGGGGGTAGAGTTGTCTCAATAACTGTGTGAACAGAATGACCTTTGTGTACATTTGAACTCTGTGTGTACCTGTGTAATCTTTGACTTTATTGCCAATCCATGTAAACAGATTGAAAGTCTGACAATCCATCTGTACTGTTCTTTATTTGTGAAACCATTTCACAAAAAAACAACACAAAACTTTAGCAAATGCACATGTGTGAAAAGCACATGTGGATCTCAATGTTTGGTAGACTTGAAATTCTACATGTACGGATTGAATTTTCCAGACTTTGTCAGTTGATGCCCTCATCATCATCCTCCTAATGTGTAATTCCCATTGTATAATTATTGATTGAATATTATTTACTTACTTGCTCTGACGAATCAAACTCCCAGAACAAAATGGGATGGGTGAACGTCCGGTCGTGAATGGCTGAATGTCTGGTTGTGAATGGCTGCAATAAAACAGCCGCTTGGCCTTCATACCTGCACGGCCCCACCCCAAAGGTAGTGGGCCATTTTGAGATTGTTCTTTTTGAAATACAACTTGGTTGTTTTTGTATAAATTGAATAACCAATACCGTATCTAGTCATCTGACAAGTGTAGGTAACTATTTTCCCAACGAAGGGCTTAGGAAAAAGGGCCGATATCCTGTAGGTAAAGTTACAATACGGCCAGGCTGCATGCTTATGGAGCTGCAGGCAGGGGGGTCTAGTTCTCAGAACTCCTCTCCATAACCTCTGCGTATCTACCAAGCGTTACAATATCCAGTTTATATTTTGATAGCTTTGGGCTGAGTTACTCATTACGTCATTAACCTTTGATGGCTTTGGGCTGAGTTTATCATTACGGTATTAACTTTAAGTCCAGGAACCAGCTGTGGTGTTTGCTCTGAGAAGGAGACGCCTGAATGCCTTCCATTAAACAAAGACTTGTAACAAACAAAGTCACTACAGCGCTCAGCCTCTGCTAGTTTCTGGTCTAAAGTATGATTGAATGCGGGTCATTGGAGCCGTTGGATATTGATCTGCCGAGACCAATACTCTGTATCATACCAATATCCAACATGCCCCCAAAAGATAGCCTATCACATGGGGACATTACGGTCAACATAGCAAGCTGCTTTATGTAACCAATGCATCTTTCCTCTTGGTTCAAAATTTCAGTTCACCCTCATGGTACATGTTTCTATACTTTCAAACATATTATGAGACTAATGCTACCCAGCTATACAAGTAGCCTCAATCTTTCTGAGTCATCGTAGACCGAAATACTCTGGATGATACGCATGATACATTAACGTGCGTGAGTGTGTGTGCTGTCATGGGAATGACCACTGGTATCACTGTCAACCAGTCAGATGGAAAGTATGCTGGTGAGCCATGTCCCTAGACAACTAGGACCCGCAGGTATATTGCTTGAACGTTTTGACGTGTTCTTATTATTTTTTTATTACGAAAGACTCCATCTGCATTTTCTACAGTAAATGTCCCGTCAAAATTATTGTAACAGAATTGACATTGTTAACAAATTCATTATTGTATTTGGAAAAAGCTTGTCTAAAGAAAGATTTTTCTAAAGATCAACCCGTACATGAGGAATTGAATTTCTACCCATATAATTGAAATTCACATATGTATTCCATGTATTTACTGAAATGGATAAGGAGACAAATCTACCCCATGTCCATTTATATCTATTGTGGACTGCAAGGCATCAATTAGCAATGCTAGCAAGCTAGACAGGGAGATATGTTAACAGCAGATGTAATCTAAATGTTTTGATGGCAGATAATTTCATATGTTGCTGAATATGTGCGGGCTCGATTATCAAATTAAAATGTTCTTGAATAATCCTGTAGTAATCCTTATACATAAATTCCAAGTAATCCATCAAACAATTTAATTGTTTCAATTAAATTGCCCCCCCCCCCCCCCCCCCCCCCCCCCCCGCCACACACACACACGCACACTTTGAAAGCCTCTAATCTATTGTTGATGTAGTGTTATGTTCAGTCAGCTCAACCCATGGTGAGCCCAGAACCCATAAAGGACAAGAAGTATTGCCCTATCTGTTGTGTCATCTTGTGCTCGTACAACCCCTGAGTGCCCAAAAGCCTCTCTGTCTTATTGTCAGGTTGAAGTAATATCTCCTGCAGTATCACAAGGCACAGCACAGACTTCCTGCGTATGATTGTTTGCACAGCGGTTTTTCTCAGTGGGATCTCTGAACCAAGTGACCTGTGTCAGATGGAGGAGGGCGGTCCAACAAAGCACTGGACTGGTAGTAAAAGACGTCCTCTGTCTGCCCAGAGGACACCTCCTGGCCCATCCAGACCGGTAAGATGCTGTGCTTTGGCTGGGTTTTTCAGAGGACCAAAATACCGCAGGTGAAGGACAAATTGTGAAGGGTGGTGCCACTTGGCACTGTTGGTGCCAAGTTTAGAAATTCAAGTTAGTATTTTTTTATTGTTGTTGAATTCAGCATATCTGATGATGGGTCAGCTGATGAACATGTGAGGTTCCATGTGAGTTTATAAAAAAAAAAAGCTTGCACTGCATGGTTTTGACTGGAAGCGTGATGATTTCTCGACGTGATGAACTTGTTTGTGGAGATCAATGGTGTCGGGTCCTTGATGAGACTCCGTCCTCCAGGCACGGTGCTCCACGAGGCCAAGGAAGGGCCGCGCTGGCCGCCGTGGGGATGACCGCTCGCATCGCCATCGACTCTGGCTGGTCGGCCAGTCAGATGGAAAGTAGGCTGGTGAGCCATTTCCACGGACATTTAGGACAAAGGTTTTCCTTTACTTACCTTAAGGTATATCACTAAAAGTTGTAATATTTTCCAAATTAATAAAAGAAAATGTAAATTATGAAAATAATCTGTGCGTGTGCAGTGTGTGCAGGGATCAAGGGCGCTGTTTGTCCCTGACCCTCCGGTTGAAGGTTGGACCGGAGAGCAAGTTCTCCAAATCTGTGGCCATGGCCCTCTATACATTCTCAGTCACCATGACTACACCCAGGTAAAGGCCAATGAGAGTGGTTTGGACCGTCACGTGTTAATCTTTTTACTTAAATATGCATTATAATTTACTCAATTAACTAATAGAACTCCATGCACTTTAACGCTCTTGGATGTGAGGTATTCATTGATGTGGATGACGATTAATGTTTCATATACAGGGTGTACATGTTTGTTTCATAGACAATTCCTTTTCTTTTCCATTGTCTCTTAATAATGTAGTTAACTGATACCCTTTGTAACAGTTGAATCAATGTTGCAAAACGACCAACTCGGGCATCATGTCTACTGAAGTTAAAGCCCTGGAGGTTCCTTGTTGATCCCCAAAAAAGCAACTGTAAATGACTTGAAGCACAATCGGTTTTAAGAAGTAATCAGAGAATTACAGCATTGGGAGGGATGATGCCCTTTTTCCTTGTTCACCAGGCAGAATCAGACTGGTCAGAAAGGTGGACACAGGCAGGGGTTCAACGGTACGCAAGACTCTTCCAAAAACTGCTTTCTTATAGTTTCTGAAACTTTTGTGTCCTAAGTGCATGACCCTTTGTTTGTGACGTTCCAGAAAGGGGGTCTCTGTGGGAAGTTGTGATGAGACCCAGCAGGGGGGAGTCGACCTGCCTCCGGACCACAGCCACAAGGACGATGTAGGTTAATCCCCGGAGATTAAAGCCCTCCCTCATACATCTGGCTGGACACCACCGCCTGTAATGTGTGGTGGAAATTCTCAGCAGCATCGGTGATTCGATACTGCTGAGAAGACGCCTTGATTGGTTTCAAATGTTATATGCGGCGTAAATTAAGTCTCTGCACCGAGAGGCCACTCGACCCGATGAGCCTCTGCAGGTGAGAGCATCGCAGTGAGCGCCCAACAGTGGCCGCACTGCTGCGTTATGGCCCAGGGAAAACCTTGAGATGAAACCTTCCACTTAACTGTCTGATCACACATCTTACAGGCTCGTGGTTCGAGACCGCCATGTCTAATGGAAATGTCCCTTACAGTTGTCTGAAAGGAAAGCATTTTCAAAGGACTCGCCGTCCTCGCGGATGGCGGTGAAATGGGGGTTCCTTTTTATAACGACATTGGTCGACATAACGTGAGAATCATTGAAATGGGATGGTTATCAAATAGCCACTTATGAACACGCATGTCGCCCTCGCTCAGCTGGACTCGGTCCTGAGGAGGTTCAGACGACGCGCCGGTCAGCCGAGCCACCAGCTCCTGGTCAGCCTAAGTTGGGGGAAGCCGCTCCTCAGCGCCCTGAGGATGCTGAGCAGTCCAGGCTTCTCTTACAGAGCCACCCCGGTCGTCCCCTCGCGTGACGCGCAGCCACAGCCGGACAGACACCAGCGCGACCTCAGGGAGTTCTTCAGGTTATACCCGTCAACCCCAATAACACGTTTTGTTTCGTATTTTTGCGAGCCGCCCAGACAGTTGACTCAAAATACAAGGTGGGACATTCACAACAGGCTTTTTGTGCAGGGAGCCTTCTGGGAAAATGAATCATCATGCATTACAATAAAGACATGAGACGCATACACATGTATTAAGTGATGTTCATGGTCCTCATGAACCATCAGTTGTAGCGTCTTGGGGAGATGACAGCCCCTCACTCCCCCGTCCTTCTGTTTTATATAGACTGGCCCTGTTGGAACTGCAGCACAGTTCGGTCTTTGAGGGTCCCCCGGGGCGCCTGTTCCTGACCCATGACCTCACAGCTCTAGAAGACAGAAAATATTACAAAGCTGGCGTCCTGATTGGCTGGTCCCTGGCCCATGGTGGGCCTGGGCCTCAATGCATACACCCTGCATTTTACCAGGTTCTGTGTGTGTGTGTGTGTGTGTGTGACACAATACAATTGGTTCTAGCTTTCTGATAATAAATAACGTAACCTACATGTTACCAATTGTACCATGACTTTACAGCTAATGTGTGGCCAGAATGCCTTTCTGGATGACTTTGACTGGAGAGATGTAACCAATCCTGAAGCACAAGTCCGACTGAAAGGGGTATTTACCATCAAATGAATGCATTTTTAGCCCCTAAAACGTATTGCAGGCTAACACACTGTTGTTAACCACTGCACTTTCTCACAGACTTGATGACTGAGCGGCAATGTTAGAATTCTTGAATGTTAAATGTTCTGGTTGGACTTTGCTCAGAATTCTAAATGTACGCCTCAGTATTCAAGTCCATGAGCAGTGGCATGAAAAACAGAATCAAATAAATTGTTGATTTTGTTTGTTTCTGGGTACCATTACTTACTAACCAGGGCTGTTTGTATGTGCTTAGTTGTGTAAAAAAAACATCCAGATGCAGCTATGGGAGCTGCTGAACACTTTGTTTTGAATGGAATGGCTCGTCAGCTGCCCAATTTCAGAACATGTGTACAACCGCAAAAATAAGACAGCAAAAATCATGGACAATTTACATCCCGACATAGACCATTGTCAATAATGAACCACGGGTCTTTGTAAACCGGCAACATTTTTTGAAGATAAAGTATTACAGCCTAGTGGGGATTTTTGACCCGCGACCTTCTGTGTTTTCGTTTTTAGTTCTTGTGTCTTAATTGGCCCTTTTCATTCAGCTTCACAGTCCTGCGCGCATGGAGCTGCTGTCTGACAGTCCTTATGACCGGGATGAACGCTCTGGACTGCCACAGAACCACTCGGTTGACCTTTCCTCCAGCTATGCCCGCCTGGTCAACCACTACATTTACCACAGGTGTGCAATGTCCACAGACTGATATCATACCATGTCTTCACCCATTATGGAACTATACAATTTAGATACCAGCAGTGCTGTTTTTGGAGGAAATCTCAGGCAAAGGGTGTTCTATTCTTCCCTGTAATTCTGCCGAGTTAGGTTTTTTTCTTAAAAATATCCATATCAATGATGTCTTGACCGTGATTTACTCTGCAGGGTAGCAAGTATGGCCGCTCAGTTCACAGACGGTTTGGACAGCTGCGATGGATTATGGGAAACGGTGCGCGCCCACTGGGAGGCGTTTGCACCAGTCATGACCAGCATGGTACAAAAGACATGAGACGAGGGACACTAGTGTGGTTTGTAGCGGAGAAGTGGAGAAGGATTTGAAACATCACCAACCATTTAGTAGTAGTGGAGATGTATGAAATAGTGAAAGTGGAGGCATTTTAAGTATGCATTCCCAAGCAGTACCCAAGTATGGTCTCCAGGCGAGAGGCATTTAGGAATGATGTCCCTGATCATTTTTAAATTATGTCTTGTTTATATAAATGATCTGACAAAAGTGGAAAATGGAAGCAAAGTATAAAACATTGATATTCCAAAAAAAGCACCAGTTGATGTGAGTCAAACTACTTGTTTTTAATGCTAGGGGACATGGATGTGTTAAAATAGTGAATTTTATGTTTTTATTTAACCTCTAATACATGATTTCCCATTTATAATGTAAAATGTTCCTATTTCTTAATGAAATGTAATCACTTAATATAGATATATAAATCTATGTATAGAAGTATTAAATGCTGTCTGTGTAAAAGTGATACAATTTAACAGACATTGTAACACACTGACACTGTGATACCTGTTATTGTATTTGTTCAACAATAAAATATGTTTTATTTAATTAATTTTTATTTAAGTTTGTGCTTCATCTTTAGGCCAAGGGCAAATAATTGGAATATTGACGTGGCAGTTGGGAGACTGCCACACGCCACATTGATGGCTTCACTCGACATCAATGGCAACCTTCAATTAAATGGCTCTACAGGAGGAGCAGGTGTGTCCTCCTGACATGCCAGAGCTCTGAATAATGATGGCTGGTTAACCCCGTGTACATTAATTGCCCAATCCACCAAAGGTGTGCAGCCTTGTCCTTGCAGTCAGACTCGGGCCAGGTGAAGTTCTTTATACCAACTGTCAGTCACACACTCAATAATTGCCTTGAAGGCTTTACATAGTTGGCATGTTTACAGTCTTGCTGTTAGTCACTAGTAGTGGGATGGTAGCAAGCAGTTGGCATTGGTATGGAGTGATCAACAGAAATTGAACAATGGTCAAAGAAGAAGCTCATAAAGTGTAAAACCAAACAAACCAGCAGAGTTGACAACTGTTGACAACAGCCTGGCATAAAAGTTGACCTGCACCATACATAATCATTAGGGGTGCCTTAATGTAGGACAAGGACTCTTCCTTGTTTAAAAATGTTCATTAGTTTTCTTTTTTTTTTTTGACATTTGTTCTAAATTTCAGTTTTTGAAGCAGGTTAGCCAGTTTACTTAAGTTACTTAATAGAAAAATGCACATTTTTTTCATTGTTTTATCAGTTTTTCATCAGCGATAATAACCTGCCCCTAACCCAAACCTGACAATTGATCCTACAATAAGTTCATTATTGCTATTTAATGTAATTATATATTTGCATTCAATAATGTATTATTATATTCATTAAACATTCAGAAACATTCTCCCCAAGTGCTGAACATAGCAGCCCACTGCTCCTATGTACTGTAAGTGCAGAGAACAAATGTCGTTCAAAAAAAGACCGAAAGGTCCTCTCTAAACATCAAAAAATAACTGGATCCCTGCCAGATCCATTCAGCTCCACTTGGTATAGCCCAATGAGATCTGATCACTCAACCCTGTATATGGTTAACCTCAAGGGGATCACAAATTACAAGACTGAAAACTGATGGGAAAACGGGCGGCATAGCTCAGTGGGTAGAGGGCCAGTAGTTATTTGAAGTTGGGCTTCTAATTAGGTTTGTGAGCCCTGGACTTGGCGATGTTGGGTGTGAAGCCATCGGAGTTGGGCCTGTAGTTGTTGAAAATGTGTGTGAGATTGAAGTTGAGCCTGTAGTTGTTGCAGTTTGCCCTATGGTCAGTCGGCGGGTTTTAGGCACGGGCAGACCGGGCAGCCGCCCGGGGCGGCACTTTGGGGGGGGGCGGCACGAGATCTTCAAAAAAACAAACAAAAAAAAAGCATCTGCGCCGCAAAGCGCTTCTCTATAATCTATCATGTCACTTATGTGGGGAATTGGCAAATTGTCGCCCCCTGCAGCTGCGAGGAGGTGGGGGGGGGGGGGGGGGGGGGGGACACGGGACTGCGACGACAGTTCAACTCTGGTCGGGTCGGTCTCCCATCTCCCAAATCACACCCCTGCTTCAGAAAGCTGTGTCTGTGTGTGAGAAGGTGAAAGGGGAGGGGTGCGGGGGGGACAGTTCAGCTCTGGGTCTCCAGAAATTAAACGGACAAGACAACAAGAGGAGGGGGAACGATTTGTGCAATTGA
>JAXIVH010000708.1:47500-51959 GCA_036785325.1 Urophycis tenuis | reverse complement strand
GTCTAAGCATCAGGCAGGGCCAGGAAACAGTGAGGGAGCAACAGGACAGGCAGACAGGAGGGAGATGGCTAGAGAGACATATGTCTGTCTGTCTGTCTGTCTGTCTCCCTCCCTCCCTCCCTCTCTCCCATTTGCCCTCGTGGCATATAGAGACAGACACATAGAGGGACACAGAGATAGAGAGGATACATAAAAGACAATCCAGATAAAGCCAAGGCGGATCTCCTTGATTGAATCATGTCAGACGTAATGCATTAATCAGACACAATGTTTGCAATCCAAATGAGATTCCCTTCCCCCGGCTGCTCACAGCACTGTGGTGGATAAGCTAATTCAATACATTCTGTACTGAGTCATTTTGTGTCCATCGTTCTACTGTTTTCATTGCTGGATGTTATTTCCAGCACATTCCCTTCAGTTCAAAGACTATTTAACCCTCCTCTACGTTGTCTCAAACAGCACAACCATTTGGACCGAGGCCGGGTTCTGGCCTGTTCTGAAGGTCCTCCTGGGTGCTGCTTCCTCCAGACCTCCAGTCAGCCGTGAACAATAACATGATAACATAATAACATAATAACATAATAACATAACGTCCACCGCGTGGAGCGATGGAGAACCACCGTGTTAAAGAACCACCACTGTTGAAGAACCACCCTGTTGAAGAACCACCGTGTTGAAGAACCATGGTTGAAGAACCACTGTGTTGAAGAACACAGTGTTGAAGAACCACCGTGTTGAAGAACACTGTGTTGAAGAACCACCGTGTTAAAGAACACCGTGTTGAAGAACCACCGTGTTGAAGAACACTGTGTTGAAGAACCACCGTGTTGAAGAACCATGGTTGAAGAACCACTGTGTTGAAGAACACCGTGTTAAAGAACACTTTGTTGAAGAACCACCGTGTTGAAGAACCACCGTGTTTCTCTGATCTGCGTTGTCATGACGGCGACGTGTCAACACGCCAGGCTGACCGCCACGGCCTTGCCAGGGTGTCTCTCCCCACGCGTTCCCTCAACCCGGGTGTCTCACCTGTCTCACCTGGCTCCACAGACATGTCTCACCTGGCTCCAGACACCTGTCTCACCTGGCTCCACAGACATGTCTCACCTGGCTCCACAGACATGTCTCACCTGGCTCCAGACACCTGTCTCACCTGGCTCCACAGACATGTCTCACCTGGCTCCAGACACCTGTCTCACCTGGCTCCACAGACATGTCTCACCTGGCTCCAGACACCTGTCTCACCTGGCTCCAGACACCTGTCTCACCTGTCTCACGTGGCTCCACAGACATGTCTCACCTGGCTCCAGACACCTGTCTCACCTGTCTCACGTGGCTCCACAGACATGTCTCACCTGGCTCCAGACACCTGTCTCACCTGGCTCCACAGACATGTCTCACCTGGCTCCAGACACCTGTCTCACCTGGCTCCACAGACATGTCTCACCTGGCTCCAGACACCTGTCTCACCTGGCTCCACAGACATGTCTCACCTGGCTCAGACACCTGTCTCACCTGGCTCCAGACACATGTCTCACCTGGCTCCAGACACCTGTCTCACCTGGCTCCAGACACCTGTCTCACCTGGCTCCAGACACCTGTCTCACCTGGCTCCAGAGAGCGATGAGCCTGCCTGTCTACCAGCTCAGAGCACAGTGATACCGACCCCCCGACAGAAGCCGGTCCAAGCAGATGAGTTTAATTGCGCTGGTGACCGGGGCCACGTGAGACCCAGGGGGGGGGGCAGGAGCTGCAGCCACCGAGTTTAGGGAGAGAGAGCAGAAGAGGAGGAGACGTGGAGAGGAGAAGGGAAAATGTTTGAAGCAAAAGAGTAATTAGGGTTATTTACTAAATACCTCAAACACACACACAAACACTGTGGACCTCAAACACACACTAATGAGAATGTATGCATGTGTGCTCGTGTGTGTGTCAGTGTGTGTGTGTGTCGGTGTGTGTGTGTGTGGGTGTGTGTGTGTGTGTGTGTGTGTGTGTGTGTGTGTGTGTGTGTGTGTGTGTGTGTGTGTGTGTGTGTGTGTGCGTGTGCATGTGCGTGTGTGTCTGCTAGTGATTTAAAGTTCGGTTTGTATGAAACAGAGCCAGCATATCATGATAAATGTCCAGGGAAGGAGGAGAGAAAGAGATGAGAACGATGGCAAAAGAAAAACAGGAATCAGCTCACATGGGAGTATCCACGTACAAACCTCCAGCCCCTTCAGTCCCACCAGCCCCAAGGCTGCTCCTGGAGGAGGTGCTGCTCCTGGAGGAGGTGCTGCTCCTGGAGGAGGCCATACATGATAAGGACAGGAGGAGTCCTCAGCGGAGGCAGGAGAAATTAGAGTGATAAGGGATGAAGGGGGGAAGAGAAGGGGGGAGGAGGAGAGAAGGGGGGAGAGAGAAGTGGGGAGAGAGATTTACGAGTCTGCGGGGGAGGAAGGGAGGGATTCTCGCCGGATTTTCAAAAGGCCTCGTTTGTCACAAAGTAAATCGTTTTGGCCTCAGAAAGGCCGAGGCTGTGATGGACGAGGGAAGACTGCAGTGCTGCAGAGGCAAAGGCTGCAGCAGAACGCACGGAACACAGGAACGTAAAGGAAACACAGAACATAAAGGAAACACAGGAACATAAAGCAAACACAGGAATGTAAAGGAAACAGGAACATAAAGGAAACAAATGAACATAAAGGAAACACAGGAACGTAAAGGAAACACAGAACGTAAAGAAAAGACAGGAACGTAAAGGAAACAGAATGTAAAGGAAACACAGAACATAAAGGAAACTAGTGCCCTGCAGGGGCCTATTATCTGGGCCCGAGCCCGGCCCTGGCCCGAGAGGTTGAGCCCCAGCCCGGCCCGGTCCGACAGGTTTTCAGAATTCTCAGGCGCGAACCCAATCAAGCCCGACTTTTTTTTATTAACCTCCTATAACAATGTTTTAGCGTGATAGAACGCTATATTCATTGGGTGCGTTCGTAATTTAATCTGCCGCTCTGAAAATGGATAACGCTCTGCAGTTAGAAAAAACGGCATTCTATTTTCTGTGTATAAACAAACGGTTTCTGACAGACCAAAGTGGACATAAAGAGCAGGTTAAAATAGGGGCTCATGTTTCGATCAGCAGCTTGACACTCGTTCATATAGGTGCAGTTATAGACCACAGACCTTGAATACAACACACTGAACAAACCCGGTTGGCCCACCTTGAAGGGTTGTAATGAGATGAAAACTAGTCCAGAACGGAGCTTTTCCTTGGTGTTGTTCACTCTCTTCAGTTTGCCATTTTCAGTCTTTTTCTTTATGTCGTTCTCCATGTTTGTGGTGGGAGTCGGGAAGTCGTGTGAATCGGATGTGTATGTATGTGTTTAAGTGAGTAGGACTACAGAAGGGAGCGGGGCAGAGCAGCTGATGCTGCGTTCAAGTGTTTCCATTGAAACACAACACAGTTCTTTAATTAGCAGATTTAAAAAAAAAAAAGAAATGAATTCATTGAAAAACAAAAGTGCCCGAGCCCGGCCCGTGTCCGAGGTAATTATACGATGCCCGGCCCGAAGCCCGGCCCTCAGGCTGCCGGGCCCCTTAGGCCTAGGGCTCCAGAGCAGGGCTCTAAAGGAAACACAGGAACGTAAGGAAACATAGGAACGTCAAGGAAACAGAACGTAAAGGAAACACAGAACGTAAAGGAAACACAGAACGTAAAGGAAACACAGGAACGTACAGGAAACACAGGAATGTAAAGGAACAGGAACATAAAGGAAACAAAGGAACGTAAAGGAAACACAGAGGTAAAGGAAACACAGGAACGTAAAGGAAACAGAACATAAAGGAAACACAGGAACGTAAAGGAAACACTGGAACGTAAAAGAAACAGAACGTAAAGGAAACACAGAATGTAAAGGAAACACAGAACATAAAGGAAACACGGAACGTAAAGGAAAACACAGGAATGTAAAGGAAACACAGAACGTAAAGGAAACATAGAACGTATAGGAAACACAGAACGTAAAAGAAACAGAATGTAAAGGAAACAGGAACGTAAAGGAAACAAAGGAATGTAAAGGAAACACAGGAACGTAAAGGAAACAGAACGTAAAGGAAACACAGAACGTAAAGGAAACAGAACATAAAGGAAACACAGGAACATAAAGAAAACACAGAAGTAAAGGAAACACTGGAACGTAAGGAACAGAACGTAAAGGAAACACAGGAACGTAAAGGAAACAAAGGAACGTCAAGGAAACAGAACATAAAGGAACACAGGAACGTAAAGGAAACAGAACGTAAAGGAAACAGAACGTAAAGAAACAGAACGTAAGGAAACACAGAACGTAAAGGAAACATAGGAACATAAAGGAAACACAGAATGTAAAGGAAACACAGGAACGTAAAAAGAAGAAATATTAAGAACCATAAATTCAGAAACGTGACCAGTCTGTTACTACGGATACAAGCCAAACTAACATGA
>JAXIVH010000708.1:0-40000 GCA_036785325.1 Urophycis tenuis | reverse complement strand
CGCTTTGGATAAAAGCGTCTGCTAAATGCCCTAAATGTAAATGTGATGCTGCACAGAGGTCAGGGAATAAAGTGATGGTATATCAATCGGTTGGGTTTATTTTGACTCTGTATAAAAAGCATTGCACCATCATCAACTCCCATGGCCTCTGGCTCCCCGACATCAGGGCTATGACTGCCATCTAGTGGAGATAGTTAGCATTCTGGTAACACGTCTATCATGTGCAAGAGAATCAAGTTTGCCGGGTAACAAAATACATTATTCATGAGGCTCTAAGAAATGCTTTGTTTAATACAATGGAATGCAGGGCGTACAGCAAGTGCTCAATACAATATTATCATCAATCACTCCAATCAAATCATGAAGTCTGCCTGCCAAACACAAGTACTTGTGGTTTCTTTCGCTTTGTGATTTCATCGCCATAAATGATGTTCCAAATGGAGTGATGAATGACTGCACGCCATCTGATGCCTATTACCTACAATGGGAGGCTTATTTCTCCAGATCCTGGAAGTGTGGAGAGCATGCGTGACGACTGAATGATGAATGAGCGCTTTGCAACAAGTCAAGTCAAACCTGGAACACTACAATGGATTCCCCAAACGGCAAGTCAGAGTCCAAAGACAGTTCAGCAATTAGAACAATTAAGTACTGAAGTATCCCCCATGGCAGTGCTGACTTTTGTAGACAGTATTAGGAGAAGGACAGTTCAGTAGGGAGAGGGTATTTGGTGACAGATAGTACAGTCAGTTCACAGAACCAGGGGATGGACAGTACAGTGGGCAGCAATGCAACGCTTGTAACAGCTGCCGACTTGTTAAACCAAAAGGTACACCGTCTTGAGCATGGGCTTCAAACTACGTACCGGTCAAAATCAACAATGACTCTTGTCTAGTGGGCCCACTGGAGGGCGCTGTTGTCCTCTAGTGGGCGTGATGCATGAACGATCCCATGACTGAAACACTTCCAACAGTCCCCTTGTGGCAGTGAAGAAACGGGCGTAGGTACAGACAGTATAACGACATCACATGTTGAGAGCGTTTTGGCACTGATGTAACAACTTTCTAGGTCCTAAATGAGCAACAAGAGTCAGCCGGCAGCCCCGGGCTGTGTGTCTGGGAGGCTGGTCACTCCAGAGTCACACCTGCAGGCAGCCCAGTGTGTCTGGGAGGCTGGTCACTCCAGAGTCACACCTGCAGGCAGCTCCACCACCACGGGGGCACAGTCCTCAAGGTCAGCGTCGAAGTCCCAGTGGAACTTCTTGGTGAGGTGGGCCTTGAACTTCTCCGCTCTCCTCCGCAGGGTGGCGTCCATGCTGGGCCCCATGGCAAACTGGAAGAAGTCCTGGAAAACAGCGTGGACACAGAGGATGGCTACTCTTCTAAAGGAAACAATGTGTGGTATCATGCTTTGGAGTGTGGTCTGAATTCTCTTGTATTTCTTTATTATATAGCGATGTGTATCCATTATTAGCCATGAAAAGTGTTCCATGGGCATTTCAATTGGCTTAAAGGTTGAGGAGTCCAAAACACATGGCTAGCAGGCTAGCTTTAGTAATGGGTCTGCCTGGCCTTGGGGAACACTCAGGTAGGTATGAACTACATTATAGGACAGGGGTTAGGGTGAGGGTTAGGGTTATAGGACGGGCTCATTACAGGCCTGCAACAAGACACATGACTGCGTTCTTTTTTTCGTCATACATTTTGATTCAGGGATGCGGACAGGAGGTAGAGAGAAGAGAACCTTTCAACAATATGATGAAAAATGCTTCTCAACAAAATTGCCTTATGCACAACCAAAGCATAACTTAATTACAGACAGAAATACTTTAATCCCTGAGGGAAATTGGATAATTACTGGTAAATCATCAGCATTTAGTAAATAAATATAGTAAAACAAAAATGGTATAAGTTATTTGGCATTTATCAAATATGATGCCAGGGGATGTCTAAAAATACCTTCCACCGTGCACCAGTATCTGGTCACCATGACGACACGACGAGTCAGATTAGGAACCATTCCAATACCTGCAGTGTGGATGTGAGGAAGTTGTCCTGCGATACGATGTCAACAAAGAAGTCTGGGGGGATCTCCCCCAGCTGGTGGTAGAGCACGGCCACGAGCCCCAGGTACAGCTCCCGGTGTCGCAGCATGGCGTCCTCCGAGCGACACAGCAGCGCCAGCAGCCGCTTCCAGTGCTCAAAGCCCTCGTAAACGTTCCCGATCACAAAGCAGACAAAGGCAAACTGCAGCTCGCCTGTGGAGGACAATTGCTTTCTTATAGTTATTATTGCAAAATAAATGGTTTTGCCATTTAGTAATGCATCACGCTGACTCACCGAGAACGTTGAGGGGCTGTACTTTGTGGTGCTTCTCCAGCAGTGTTTCCAGGGCATAGCTCAGGTCCAGGCTGCACTGGGTGATCTGGGCCGGCGTGGCCCCCGGGGGGTACGTCTGGCTGGGGATGCTGGAGAAACGCAGCTCTGTGCCTTCCCTCTGCTTCATCAGGGGCAGCTTGTCCAGGCCCTCCTTCATGCTCTGACACGCCACGTCGTTCTTGGGCAGATTCTGCTCCTCCCGGTCCTTGGTGTGTTTGAGCTGGAGCTCAGGGATGACGTCACAGAAGGCACAGACTCTACCAGACAGAGGCTGCAGCTGATTGGCCACGTCCTGGGTCAGGCGGTCCGTCAGGGACACCCACTTCCGCATCACTTCATACGGGTAGGGCCCCAGGAAGGGGTCCAAGTCTTGCAGGTTGGCCCTAATTCGGCTCACCTCCTCCTCATTCTCAGAGGCTGAGAAGTTTAGATCTTCCTCTTTTGGGTCCCAGTTAGCCAAAAGGATATCCCGTTGTTTAAGGGTGAGAAAGAGGCCTGTCTTTGGGCCAGTTTCACCTCCAACATGAGCTGGGTTAGAGGAAGAGTAGTGCAAAAAGTGCAATCCTGGAGGAATCATCTTGACACCTCGAAAACGGGGACCAACCTTCCAGCTCTTGTAGTCAATACCCAACTCTGTGCCCTGAGGGACTCCCAGCAAGACCAAGGTGGCTCCCTCCTCGAAGAGCCTCCGAGCAACTTCTGGATCCATGTCCACACTGGCCATGGCTGGTCAATCACAGAGCCTGGTGCTGCCTACGCGAAACAAGTGATTATTTTTATTTGAATCAGACATAACGTTTCAGTCTCAACGTATGCATTTGGTTTTAGTTAGTTTTTTCCCATATAGCACGATTACATATCTAAACTTGCATATATCTGTTAAATGACGACGTGTTTTTAGAAAGAGTATTACATACGTCGATCTCGATGTTCGGTTATTCAAGGCTGTGCGTCAACTAAGTACTCCGGTAAGAAACTCCCTATGAGAGCAACAGTTCTGCTGACGCAACACAGACGGGGTTGGGCGAAGAGCTTCTAGTATGGTTCTGGTGAAAATAAATATTCAGAATAAAAGGTTAATCATTAAAGTAATCTATTTTATGTTACTCGAAAGTAAAACTGTAATACGGTATAATAATGTACCGAGTCGTGTTCCAATATTTGTAACACTCTTCCGGTTCTGTGGTACCACGTGATCGTATAACCAGACAGTCTGTTCTGCCTTGTATTCATCTCGGAATATAGACTATGGAAACACACCGTTGATGTCTTTTGTTGTAGGTTTCATAAGTCTTGAAAACGGAAAATAGTTTGCAATGGTTGCACCTCTAATGTGGAATTGGACCGAAACATTGAGTTAGAAGGTCAAACAGCACCCTTCACGTGGAGGTAGGAACTTGACAGGGGGAGACTATTCCTTCCTATGTGGTTAAACTTTATAAAAGACAGACAAGATCACTGCACTGCAGCAAATCTGTACAATAAGTAGTATCTATAATGCATTGTGATTCTGTGATGATTAAATAAGGCCATTATCATTCAATATCTGGAATTAAGAGTTTATGATTTAGCTGATACATAAAATAAACCCTTATCAAATATGTTGAGCATTTTACACATTTTACTTTGAATGTGAAGATTTAATTTGCCCTGCTGCCTTCTCTTTGCCTTGCAGTCACACGAGCGGATGTCTGCCTGTGTGATCTGCAGACCGCTGGCCAGGCGGGTCCTCCCTGGATACTGCAGGGGTACCCCTCCATACTGCGGGGGAACCCCCCGGGCGAGGTTCCTCCACTGGACTCATGGCCACACAGAGGCTGAGGCGGACGAGAAGGAGCAGGAGGCAGCTGTCCCCTCAGGGAAGTACTCGCTGCACTACAACCCTACCATGTATCGCCACCCCCAGAAGACGAGGGACGCGGTGGCGATGGACGCCAGCGTCCCGGAGGCCGGGGCGGGGCAGGGCTGCGGCGCCGGCGCCATGCCTTTCAGGCAGCAGATCAACCACTACACCGTGAGCTCCTCGCGTCACCTCTGCAGCGCCAAACACAAAGTTCTGGACTTGGCTTTCAACAGAGCCTCGGGAGACAGGACCCCACTGCGGTCCTACAACGGCAGAGAAGCCCGGTCCTCGCAGGATTGCCATAACAACATTGACCCGCGGGCCTTTCAACGATGTCGGCCGGAATATGCCTCGATGACCCTTGACCTCAGTCAGAGGCCGCCCGCTATCCAATCCAAACAGCCATTGCTGCTTCTCCACAAGGTGTCGTTGCTGAAGGACAGACTGAACGCGGCGGACGTGGCCCGGTTCCTCCAGGAGCTCGGCAGCCTGCACCAGGAGCAGATGTCGTTGGTGAGGAGCAACACCAGCTTCGCCGCGCTCCTCCGGTACTTGCTGGAGAACCTGGAACAGTTCAGCGGCCCCCAGCTGCTGCAGGTGCTGGAGTCGTTTGTGTGGCTGGACCTGCCCTCCGCTCACTGTGTCCTCGGCTCGCTTGAGACTGAGCTGGTGCGCCGGGCCTCTCGGATGAGCCTGCAGCAGCTGCTGCGGGCTGCCGACCTGTGGCGCTGCCTCAGGAGGAAGGTGCCTCAGTTCCTCGAGCAGCTCTATGACTCCGTCAACCTGCCTCGGCAGCACATAGGTGTGGCTGAGCTTGTCCAGTTGGTATACATCATAGGGGAAGGAAGGCACTGCCCAAAATATTTAGCAGGTCCCGTTGAGCTGATCTTAATGCGGCACCTGGATGAACTCAAACCAGAGGAGGTCGGCACAGTGTGCCTGGGGCTCTTCAAGTCCCAGACATCCCTCTCCCTAAGATCAGTGTCCCGGCTAATAGACAGGGCCCACGCTGTGGTGGAGGAGATGAGTGATTTTGCCATGGTGAATGTCTTTAAGCTGTTGCGGTTCAGCCACCTGGACCACAAGGCGTGGCTGGAGATGATGTCTGAGGAGGTCCCGCGGCGCGTCCCGGGGATGGACGCCAAGGGGCTGATGCACGTGACGCTGGCGTGCTCCGCGCTTCACTACCGCAGAGACTCCATCCTCAGGGCCGTGGCCGAGAAGCTGCCCTCCGTGGCGTCGCAGTGTCGGAGCAAAGACTGCTGCAAGCTGCTGTGGTCCTTCGGAGCGCTGGGCGTCGCCCCCGCCCAGTGCCCGGAGCTGTACGCCAGCCTGCTGGACGCCATGAGACAGAAGAAGGCCGAGTTTCAGCGCTATCCAGAGCATCTTTTCACCGGGCTCCTTGGCCTGGCCTTTGCGGCGCAGTTCCCAGAGGACCTCCTGGCGTTGGCCTTGAGCCCGGAGTATGTCGGCCAAGCGTTGAAAAGGACCCAGGGGCTGATCAACGACGTGTTCACCCTGGATGGGACCATTGGGCTGGAGCTGCCCCACTGGACGGGCCCCCGCTTGGACGCCGGGCTGAGAGAGGAGGCTGCGGAGAGGCTGTGGAGGTTCGCTCAGTCAGACGTATGCCAGAAAGCGGAGGTACTGGAGGCAGAGCAGCTGCTGCAGGAACTGCTGGGTGGGAAGCAGTTTGTACGTAAAGGAATGATTCTCCCTCACACCCGCTCCATCGACCTGGAGGTTCACCTGGACTCCACGGGGACTCCACTGGCGTTGAACTCGTGTCCCGAGGCCGCTGTAATTCCTAAGAGGAGCCCTTGTCGTTCTCCCAACCCTTTGTTAGCGATGGTAGGGGTGAGGCTCACCGAAGAACTCCTGACACAGATGGTCCCCTCCAAAAAGAACATGCATTCGCCTTTGTCCCCTCAACCTCAGCCACCGGCTCTGCGCAGACTAGAGGCCGGCGATGGAGAAAGGCAGTTCAACGTGGACATGGAGGTGAACAAACCCCCAGTCAGGTTGGCCGTTCAGGTGACCAACAGGAACCACCACTGCTACCAGAGTGAGCAGCTGATGGGGCTTCATGCCCTGAAGAGAAGGCAGCTCCAGCTGGCAGGGTACAGAGTGGTGGAGCTGTACCACTGGGAGTGGTTTCCCCTGCTTAGGAAACGCATGGATGAAAAACTGGCATATTTACACTGCAAGATCTACAGCAGTGGCCACTGAGTTCACCCAGTGAATTAAACATCACCATTAAAGCCTGTGCAGTTGGTATTATTTGTGCATCTGAATTTTTATATAAACATTCATCCACTCATCGATGCTAAGCGTACACATACACACACACACATATATATATATATATATATATATATATATATATATATATATATATATATATATATATATGCTTAGCATTGATGAGTGGATGAATGTTTATAAGCACTGCAATCACAAGGCCACATGTTACATCTATTAATCTTGTTCATCACTTCTGAAGTGTAACCACAAAATGATGCCATCCTTGATGTTGTGTAATAGACTTGTTTTATATAACATTGTGTGACAATAGCAGCAGAATGATGATCAAACATACAGTATAGCAATACACATGTATAATGATCTACAATATAGATCTGTATGACTTGGACAATTGGAAACTATAAAAATGTAAACTCCCATCATAGTACAAAGGAAAATAGCTTTATTGACTGCATTTGGTCTATTTACATGTATTCATTAAGCAATCTTCGAATCTGTGGTCATTTTGGAAACATGAACACATATCAGATGGTGTCTTCATCTTTATAAGGTTGTTGTGAAATAATGCTTTGAAACTTCTGCCAACACTTGAGGAGTGACCTGATAATTTCAAGGAGTTTGAGCCTTCGTCTCTTCTTCCCTCGTGTCTGTCTCGCTGGACAGACTTTAGCTGTCTTTACCTGAAGACATAAGAAAACATCCAAGATGAAGCATGGCATGCCTTTCCTTCTCCCTTCTGAAAAACAACGAAAATAATGCACTTTTCATGACCGGGATGAGAAAAAGAAACCAGAGATAAAGGGTGTGTAGGAAATGCAACGTAAATGAGTTTCATATAAAGTGCTTCCAGTGACCATTGTTTTTACATTGAATGCAAATTTATTCTGGTAAACGCTTTCCTCACCAGGTTCTGCCTGCAATTGAGGAGGAGTTCCATGCTCTCGACCGGCTTTGCCAAGTCACTCTCTGTCTTTTTACCCCTGTGGCACTGAAACTGCTGCGTCATATTATAAATGGAGACTAAAATGCGGTGTGCCTGCCGTGAGAAAAGTAAGCGACAACATGACACACAGACAGTGGATTTTCTGCAGTTGTGAAGAATTGTGACAAGTGCTGAGCAGTGAAACAGTAACTGTAACCCTCTCCATGGTGCTGAACCATGAGGTCAACTTTCATAGGTAGTTATTCACCTTTACAGATGGGCAGGGGTCCTTTGCTTTGCTGATGTTTAATGAGCCAGTCAGATTCTGAAATGAATCAACTGCGTGGGTCAGCTAGTGGAGTGGGAAACAGCCTCCAGACCCACACTGGGGTCTTGTCAAATAAGAGATACTATTTGTATCTCACATTCACGTGTAATCCAAAATAGCTATCCCCAATTTGGCGGCTATACACTTTTAATTACAATCGAGAGGCAGCACCGGCAAACCCTACAACAATGTGTAGATAGCCTACCAGGCTCTGGAGCTCCACCAGGATGATGCTGCGGTAGGTATCTCGTATGTACTCGTGGGTACACATGCGTTTGCCACTGCAGACGGCCAACAGAAGAACCATCGTAAAACTTCGAAGAAAATAGCCGTTCAGACCCTGTGGGACACATGACCTGGAGTAAGTTTCGTGAGATCATTGTATTCTGCCTCATCAGGTATAATTGCTACTTTCACTTTAATTGCTGGCGTGCCAACTAAAACGTGCGGAAACTTGCGCTCTTTGAGTCCTATCGCTCAACAATTAGCTGCTTTAATGCAAATACATTTGGATTAAAACTCATTTCAAATACATTAACATAAAACAGCGGACATTTATATTGCATTGGGGGCATTTTTATATCTACAATGTTCATACGAGGTCAACTCACCATATTTTATTGCAGGACCCACAAATGAAAACCCATAGCTTTGAGAAGTACAGTCCATCAGATGGCCAGGGAAGCAACTAGCCGACTCAGTCTGGGGTGGTCGTATCCCAACCAAATCAAGACAGGCAGATAGTTTCGCCACTCAGGAGGCGCACATGTTTTGGAGTTTCCAAATCCAACGCCTGCTCCGGTTTCGTTTTCCGTCATGGGTTGCTTGCTACTGGTGGGTTTAGGCATACGATCCAGGCTCAAGTCTGATCAAGTCAAAGAAAACCTCTTCAATCATAAATGTTCGTTTCAGCGTGGTGCAAGGTTCAATCCTATCTTAAATTCAGTTTCCTGTTAACAAATCCATGCAATACTTACAACAAAGCTGCATTAAAACAAAGAATACACGATGAGCATTTACTAAACTTTAATACTATGGGCCACTCAGACCCACCTCATTGGAAAGAGATGAGATAAACATTAATTTGACGCAGGTCAAGTGAAACAAAGAATGCATCACAAATAAAGAATCGACAACACATTTCCCTAGAATCGTAAGTTTTATGCACACCATCAAGTTTACTGAAGCACACAACAAAACAATATAACAAGACAAAATGAACCCATAAAAATACATCATACATTTATTTTGTTGTTACCCACAATTCAGCCAGGTGGAGCACAACCCAAGGAATTCAAAAACAGAACATCTGAGTGTGCACTGTACTGTTTACACACTGTATACAGTGTGCAGTGCAAACTGTAAACAGTAGTGCACTGCAAACTGTATACAGTGTGCACTGTACTGTTTACATTACAGTGTGCAATGCAAACTGTAAACAGTAGTGCACTGCAGACTGTACAGTGTGCACTGTACTGTTTACATTACAGTGTGCAATGCAAACTGTAAACAGTAGTGCACTGTACTGTTTAGATTAGTGTGCACTGCAGACTGTATACAGCGCACACTACATTTCCCAGTGCAGAGGGTGTACATTGAGTGCACTGTGTCTGTCACTGTACACAGGGGGAAGAGAGAGGGTGCTGATCGCTGGTAGCCCCCCCCCGGGGATTGCCCTGCAGCGGGGATCAGAACGTGTTCTTGATCCTGGCGGCCACCTGGGTGAGGATCTCTCCGATCTTCTTCTGCCAGTTGAGGACGTGTTTGGACTCGGCGCACCACAGCTCACCGTGGCGCGGCTCCGCGTTCTCACAGCGCTTCCTCACCTCCTCCTGCTGCTCCTGTCAGGGGACACAGCAGCGCCGCCCAGAGGTCAGCACGCGTGTGTGTGTGTGTGTGTGTGTGTGTGTGTGTGTGTGCGTGCGTGCGCGCGCCGTGCAGTGCGTGCGTGCGTGTTCAGTCACTCAGCAGATGCTCTCCTCCTAAGTGACACGCGTCGTTGGAGGGGAACCTCCGCGCCCGGCTGCTCCCCAACGCAGGAGACCACCGCACTGTGGACACGGGGATGATGTTGCAGACTGGCGGCCGGGGGGCGGGGCTTAAGAACCTACTTGTGTGAGTATCCGGGGTATTTTCCCCCCCGGCGGGACTCGTAGTGGCGGGACGACGCGAGACGAAGGAAACAACGACGTCATGAGAGTGAGACTGAAACAGTAGAGTGAGACTGTAGCTGGAGGCGTGCCCCCCCCCCCCCCAGGGGGGCTGGACTGTATCACATACAGCAGTTCTACTTGGTGCACACTAGTTCTACTAGTCATACACCACGGTGCACACTAGTTATACTAGTCATACACCACGGTGCACACTAGTTATACTAGTCATACACCACGGTGCACACTAGTTATACTAGTCATACACCACGGTGCACACTAGTTATACTAGTCATACACCACGGTGCACACTAGTTATACTAGTCCTACACCACGGTGCACACTAGTTCAACTAGTCATACACCACGGTGCACACTAGTTATACTAGTCCTACACCACGGTGCACACTAGTTATACTAGTCCTACACCACGGTGCACACTAGTTATACTAGTCATACACCACGGTGCACACTAGTTATACTAGTTATACACCACGGTGCACACTAGTTATACTAGTCATACACCACGGTGCACACTAGTTATACTAGTCGTACACCACGGTGCACACTAGTTATACTAGTTATACACCACAGTGCATGACTCAGTACACTGTAGAGAGCGGCTGGTAAACAGTCCCTTAGAGGAGCAGGTAGGGGTAAGATATCTTACTCTAAGACGCCCATGCCGCTCACCTGTTGTTTTGCACTACTCACGTACAAACTGCACCTTAATCGCTCCTTTGCACTTCTGGTTAGAACGCCAACTGCATTTTGGAGTCTCTGTGCTTGTGTTCTGCACAATGACAATAAAGTTGAATCTAATCTAATGTCCCCCCGTGGCGTCAGACGGAGTGACAGGTGAAGTTACCTCTGTGCCGTGCTGCAGTTCAAACTTATAGAAGAGCGCCCAGGCGTCCCCCAGGTCTGGCTCGATCTTCACCGTCCTCAGGAACCACTCTCTGGCCTTGGTGATCTTACGCTCGCTCCAGAACAGCCTGGGGGGGCGGGGCAGTTAAACACACCGTTAGATGAGGCTGACGTCCAAATGGACTCGAAAAGACTCAGAGACTCAGAGTTCATCCCTGGTGGAGAACGGAAGGAAAAGCAAAGAGGCTCTATAAAGAAACAACACAGCGGTTCTTGTGCAGAGCGACAGCGACAGCGGGACAGGAGGAGGACAACAGGGACAGTGACAGGGACAGGAGGAGGACAACAGGGACAGTGACAGGGACAGGAGGAGGACAACAGGGACAGTGACAGGGACAGGAGGAGGACAACAGTGACAGTGACAGAGACAGGAGGAGGACAACAGGGACAGTGACAGGGACAGGAGGAGGACAACAGGGACAGTGACAGAGACAGGAGGAGGACAACAGGGACAGTGACAGAGACAGGAGGAGGACAACAGCGACAGTGACAGGAGGACAGGAGGAGGACAACAGGGACAGTGACAGGGACAGGAGGAGGACAACAGCGACAGTGACAGGAAGACAGGAGGAGGACAACAGCGACAGTGACAGGGACAGGAGGAGGACAGACATACTTGGCCACGGCCAGCAGGACATGGGGGTCGTGTTCACACTTCTTCAGGGCGTCCACACTCTTGGTCTTCCTCTGCGGCCGGGCCTCCAGGAACACGGCCTCGGCCCACAGGATGCCTGGAGGAGAAGCAGGAGGAGAAGCAGGAGGAGAAGCAGGAGGAGAAGCAGAATGATCAGCAGCGGACACACCTCCTGCTTCTGGGAGCACCACTGGGCCCCACTACAAACCCCAGACGTGTAGAATGAGTGCAACAGAGTGCACAGTGTAGAGTGAGGAGTACAACAGACGATAGCAGGGCTCACCAGAGTTGGGGCACTCTTGCAGGGCTTTAGCCATCAGGGTGTGGGATATATTCTTCAGTCCTGCCCGGAATTCTAGTCGGACTGATTCCAACCTGAAAAAGACCGGCACCATGCACGGCGTCAAATACAGCTCAGCAGGGGACAAGCTGAGTGTGGTGGTGGAGGCGGCCATCTTACCACAACTCTGGGGTCTGGGGGTTTTTGAGTCGCGCCTTCTCCAGGATGGCTCTGGCCCTGGTGAGCTGTCCCACTCTCTCCTCCAGACGGGACAGCAGCACCCATAGCGACATGGAGTGGAGACACTTCTTCAGCTGGAAGCAACACAACACACTCCCTCAGACCAGAGAACGGCAAAGGCGCTCCATTCAGGTTCAAACAAAGTGCAGTGACTCAGGCCGGGGCTTGCACCCACAACCCGCACACCGCACGGCCACGGCCTCAAACACGCCTTCCTCCCGCCGCGCGGCCCCACTGCCAACACCCCCTCCTCCTCCTCCTCCTCCTCACCCCCTGGTTGTAGGCGTCCCGGGCCTTGTCCATGTTCTCCGACTGCTCCTCGATCTGGCCCTTCATCATCCACAGCTTGGGGAAGTCCTCGTAGTGCTTCAGGGCCTCGGCACACAGCTCGTGGGCAGCCTCGATGTTCCCCAGCACCCACTCCAGCTTCACCGACTTCATGAACACCTGGAGGCACACCGACACGTCACCCGGACGTCCCCGCGGGTCTCGAGCTGTAGCTGAGGCATGCGTGGCGTTCAGCCACATCCCCAACTGGATGTTTGCTCTCCTCATTACAAACGTTTCGTCGCTTAAATGCCGGAGACGTTTGTGAGACATACAACTGCACAAAGAAATGTGAATTTGGCAAAACGATCAAAACAACGGGCTTCCGCCGGGCCGATGACAGCCGCTGGCAGCTGCAGCAGAGTGTGGCGGGCTGTTCAAAGTGTGTGTGTTGTGCAAGCCCGGGCCTGCTGGCCAGATTCCCGGCATTTACACAACATCAGCTTGAGTGTAACACATGATTCAGTTTTCCTCTCAACACGGGAGGATCCTCTCAACAAGGATATAGATTACTAAAAGCCCATATCTGCAGCATCAGGCCGCTCTGGAGCGGAGGGGCCACACATGACCGCCCTTCACTGCCAAAATAGAATGTATCCGAAATTGATGTGCTGAATAGGGGCTTTGCATGACAAGGAAAGGTCAAAAGTACACACAGTGTTCTGCTGTCTACAGACCTCCAGCATTAAGGAAAGCGTGCATTTGTTTCAATTTAAAACATTCAGATTATTATCATTTGAATGAATGAATAATAATGAACTAATAAACAGGAACCAAGGCGGTCTGGGGGTCCCCCTGAACAAGCCCCCCCCCCCCCGTCTCCCCGACAGGCTCACCCTGGCCGTGGGCGCACTGCTCCTGGCCTTGGACAGCAGACGGCGGGCACGCTCATACTCATTGTTCTCCGACTCCAGCTTCACAGCAGCCAGCCAGATCTCCTCACTGTTTGGGTTAGCCTGGGAGGGGCATCGCACACACACACACAAACACAGGGGTCACAGGAAGTGGCGGGGAACAGGCCGACAACAGGCGAGGCAGAGACCAAGGTCACGGGAGCCCTGGAGGTCATGGCGGTGCGCGGGTCACCTGGAAGGCCAGCGCCAGGATGCTGCGGGCTGCGGGCACGTCGTTGGCCATCCACTTGGACTTGGCTCCCATCAGCCACAGCACCTCCGCCTTGGGACAGTGAGCCACTGCCCTCTGCAGCAGAGCCTCCAGAGAGTCTCTGGAAGTGATGAGGGGATACGAGAGGTCAGCACACGAGGCCCAATAAGCAGCCACTGGATTTGGCCACATCAGTCATCATCATCTCAGGGGACAAGACACACATGGACGCTGGCAGTGCACGGAGCTCAGGCTCCAGACTGGCGCTGCCCCCTACCTGGTGCCATGATTCTTCTCAAAGTAGGCGGCCCGCAGCCACACACTCTTCTTGCTGGGGAACACCTGCAACGCGTGGGCGTAGATGGCGCGGGCGCATTCCAGAGCGCCATGGGACACGCACTGTAACACACACACACACACACACACACACACACACACACAGCGTCAGCAGCCAAAGGAGCACGGCCTCAGGGTACCTAAGGTGGTGAAGATACCCACGCTCTCCGAGTCCTCCATCCAGGTGTGCTTGCAGTCCTCCTCTTCAATGCCGATCCCAATGACGGCCCGTATGACCGCCTGGCAGGTGGCCACGCTGCCTGCCTTGTCACACTCCTCCGCGTCCTGTCAGAGGAGGAGGAGAGCACATGGAGGAGAACACATGAGGAGGAGAGCACATGGAGGAGGAGAGCACATGAGGAGGAGAGCACATGGAGAACACATGAGGAGGAGAGCACATGAGGAGGAGAACACATGGAGGAGGAGAGCACATGGAGGAGGAGAGCACATGGAGGAGGAGAGCACATGAGGAGGAGAACACATGAGGAGAAAACATACATCAAACATACATCTGCCCGCACGCACGCACGCACGCACACGCACACACACACACACACCTGTATCCACTGCTCTCGGTTGATCTCCACGCCGTTGGCGCGCAGCGAGGTGATGGCTCTGTCGATGATCTTCTCCACCATCTGCGTGTTGCCGTTGGCCTCCTCCAGCTTGGCGGCGGTGATCCAGATGTGGCGGTCCGTGGGGATGTTCTCGCGGGCCTTGTTGAGGACGCGCCGGGCGTTCTCGTAGGTCTCCAGCCGGGCCAGCGCCAGCCACAGCTAGGGGAGAGGAGAGGCACAGGGGGGGAGGGGGGCGGGTTAGGGAGGTGGGAGGCCTGGTGGGCTGGTTATGGACAAGACCCCCACGGTACCTCCACGCTGGTGGGACAGCACTCCACGGCTCGGCTCAGCATGATCCTGGCGTCCTCGGGCTCCTCCAGCTCCACCGCCGTCTTCCACAGACGCACCGACTTGGACACGTTCTCCAGGGCTACGGGGGGGGGGGGGGGGATGGGTGATGAAGGAGCAGCAACACAGGGGTTCACAGGCAGGAGTCACGTGACCATCGCGAGGGATGTAGACGCTTCGCTTTGTCGCTCCGCAGAACCGCAGAATATTTAAACATTACTTTCATACCCAACTCTACTTTTTAAGCTCTCGGTTAATTTTTCTGTTTTGTGGAAGCTTTGTGCTCACCGAGATGGCAGCAAGTTCGAAAAAATCGACAAACAAACAGCCAGCAACAGCTCGTTCAGCTGACAAGGTGGAGCTCGCCGAGCTAGTTAAGCTAGCAGTTGCAGAAGCTATCAAGGAGGCTATTCCCACACTCGTGGAGGACGTGGTGTCTCAGCTGACAAGCAAGACACAGGCTCTGGTGGATGCACAGGTCGCGGTATTTCGTGGCGAGATGGCTGCCATATCAGCCATCGTGGCGAAATATCAGCCAGGCTGATATGCATGGACTATGTGGAGAAGGACGAGAACCGTATGGCGGAGATGGACAGCCGGCTCTCTTCATCGGTGAGCAAACTGGCAGCAAAACATGTCCAACTGGAGGACAAAATTGCCGACATGGAGGACAGGTGGCGCAGAGACAACCTACGTGTGCACGGAGTCCCTGAAAACACAGAGACTTCGCATGTTCTTGCTCTTCTGTCGGATGCCATACCACAGTGGTTTCCTAACCTGGGCTCTGTTGAAATTATGCGTGCACACCGCGTAGGTGCCCCGAAAGAAGACGCAAATGGCAGACCTGTGCCTCGCACCATCATCTTGAAGCTGCTGCGCTTCACCGACAGAGATAAGATCCTGAAAGCAGCGCGCGGTGCGGCCGTGGAGTTGGAGGGAAGGACCATCCGCTTCACCCCGGACTACAGCCCACACACGTTCAAACGCAGGCTGGCCTTCTCCGAGGCAATGGACGCTCTGCAGAAACTGGACTTTCGCACCTTTCTCCTCTATCCTGCAAAACTTAAGGCGACGCGAGGAGTGAACCATCTTTTCAACTCCCCACGGGAGGTAAAGGACTTCATCAATTCTCTCTGAGAATAGTCTACAACTACAAAGGTAATCCAACCAGCTGGCTAGTTCAATGCTAAATGTTTTCATGTAGGCTAATAAGCAACTTCGACCAGATGTCTGGTGTGGACTACCAGGCATAACCTGCGATGACATTCTCACTGATTTTCTACAGGGAGATTTTTGGTTATTTATTTTATTTTATTAATTAGGGCACGGGGCAATCGCACCGAGCACTATTGTTATCCTGTGGATTTTTTCTTATTATTATTATTATTCCTCTTCCGGATTAATTTTGATTCGTAACTATGATATAACAAATGATATATCAAAATGTGCGTCTTCATCGGGATCGGTGTGCTATTCGATTTCTTAAAATAATATTAATTTTTCACGACGTTATTTGCAAAAAACTGAATATTTTCCCATAGAGAATGCATGGGAGGTAAAAAAAAATAAGGACTTTTTGTGCTGCCTACTGCTGTCTTCTGCTCCTGCATACTTTCACCTAGAGACTCCATTTCAACTTTAAACAGTAGACACAAGTCTTGTGTATTTGGTGTATATTTCCATGTTTTGATCAATCACTGTTCAATGACCATGATCATTTTTGGAGAAATTATGAGATTACAATGGGTGTGTATTGCATGGAATATTTAGTGTCAGAGTGCAGCTAGAGTGGGAGAGAGCCCCAGAAAAATAAAAATAAACTAAATATCTTTCCACGCTGCTCCTGGCCACAGTTTACAATGTACACACATGTTTTCCAACAGAATTTTACATTGATAAATCAATGTCGACACTGACTGATGTTCAGGACATGTTGGGTTCCTTGCATTTCACTGTTTCATTACCTTCACTTTGTTTTTTTGGGACGAGTCAGGGAGCACCATTACTCAACTCACTGTGGCATCTTGCCATACCCCTACCACTCCGTTCGTAACAGCATGTATAGTCCGCTTGTGACCGTGTCATATTAAAGCGACTTGTAAAAGTAGAGTTCATCTCTCTGCACTTAGCTTGCCGTAGCTCAGACTGCATTTAATGAGACAGTGGTGAAAGACACCGGCACTATCACCCGTGCCCTTTCAAAATGTCCCTCGAGGGAATTTTCTAGTTCGTTTTACTCTTTCCAATGATAAAAGCCATCTTAAAGTGATGGTTCGGAGTGAAATTCACCCTGAGGTAATTTACACCAATAGTCATGCTAAATACCCCCTCGGATGCATTTTTAGCAACGGTCAATATTTATCAAGTTTAGGGTTATCAGCCGAAAGACTTCGTACTGGAGTGCCGGTACAGTGGGTACATCTCGTCAATGACTCTACTAATAATGCATGGATTGTTACCCAACTTCTGTAGTAGTACATTTATGGTCTGTACTCACAAAACGAGGCATTTTAAAGTTTGTAAGTACACCAGGAGTTTATTTAAAAGAGCACTTTTCTGATAGCTTCAACTAGCTGTTGCTAAGGCTACCGCTGCCTCGACGTCTCTTCCATCTTTGCGGATAAGTTCGTAAAAGTCCTCTTCAAAACTCACAAGTGTAAGGAATAGGTTAGTGAATTCATCCATGCATTATTAGTAGAGTCATTGACGAGATGTACCCACTGTACCGGCACTCCAGTACGAAGTCTTTCGGCTGATAACCCTAAACTTGATAAATATTGACCGTCGCTAAAAATGCATCCGAGGGGGTATTTAGAATGACTATTGGTGTAAATTACCTCAGGGTGAATTTCACTCCGAACCATCACTTTAACATGCCTTAAAATGACCCTGCATTTGCCTAAGCACTATTTGTAAACATTCGCGAATTTACTGGACTTTAAAACTCTTCATGCTCTGAATAAGGCCAGCTGGCTAAATATATATATATATATTCCTCTTTCTTGTCTCTGTTCTGCTGTTCAGTTAGTAACAACAATCTTGCACAATGATTTAATGTTGCTGTTGTTAGTTGATTCCTGTCTGATTTTTGTTTGAGATATCAAGTTCTGTTTTCAAAAATAAAGGCTGGTGTTATAGTTCTGGCTTGATGCCAGCTTCACTATAAAGTACCAATTTTACCAGCCATTTTCCATTTGTATTCAATACTCATATGCACCTATTACCTAGGACATGTTTGTACATTCTGTGTAGCTCATTTACAATCATTATGATCATTTCTATGGTATGATATAATTGTAAATGTTGCTGGGAGGGGGGGGACCTGCGCACGCGACGGGAAGGAACATGCCTCTCGAGGATCACAGGTCCAACTTGTGGGGGAAAGTTAGGCTCCCAGGAGGAGTCAAATTTTGTTTTAGTTTTTTCTATGTTTTCACATTTCTGCGGGTTTTTGTTTTCATGCACTCTCTCGTTCTTTGGAGAGTGGCGGGTTCATGGCGACCGGGGTATTGGGGTGGGATGGATCTCTCTCAACACTTTATTTTCACATTTTGGTCGGTCAGCGGCATTATAGTTTGTTTCTCCATCCTGCATCTTGTATGTATCACTATACTAGCCTCTATTAGTTATTATGAGTAGTATGCATATAATCAGGTGGAATGTAAATGGGCTGAATGGTCATACACCGATTTTTAATAATTTCTCACTTCTAACTGGTAATATACCCTTTTCATTTCCGCATTGGAAGAATAGGGGAGTGAATGTACTCAAAGATCTGTATAGTGTCCATGGTTTACGAGCGTTTAATGATTTACAAGCTGAATTTGATCTTCCAGGTTCATCTTTTTTTTTTTTATATGCAGTTAAGATCAGCTATGTGGGCATACGGTGTCCCGTGGGGGACAGCTCTCCCCACACACCCTTTATGTAAGTTACTTGCCTTAGTAGGACCCACACGGGGGATGGGGTGTTCTATTATTGTTACCTCCCTGAAAATGCATAAGACTCTGTTCCTGTTTGTACTCACTGTATGGGGGGGGGAAAGGGAAAAAAAAAAACTTTTGTATATGATGTGAATATATGTATATTGTACATTTTTCAATAAAAAAAAATGATTAAAAAAAAGGGGTTCACAGGCAATGGCCTGGATTGGCGTGGGGTCCTAAAGAACCATCAATGGCAAACGGCGACTGAAATGTCCCCACCATTTTTGAGGTTGAAACTCAACGCTCAGACCAAACCTACGCCCTTCACAGGACTTGTAAAGGACTCAAACAACAGGCCGTGGAGCTGGACGGAGCTGGATGGTTGCAGGGTGCAAATCATGTCGACATTAACATTGGCGCAGTGCTGTTTGAATGGTCTATTGTTGGTGAGAACGTGTCACACGGACGCAGTGGAACAGAGGAGAGCGCAGGGAGCAGACGGGGACACAGAGGACATTCCACTGCAGAGGAAGCCCAGCATCCATCTCTGTCACTGGGGAACGGAGCTGGGAGCCGGCTGGCGCTGTGGAAGCCCGGCCACTAACCCTCAAGTCTGACAGTACGGGAGCAGACCGAGGCGTGGGGGGAGTCGTTTGGGAAACACAGGAAGGATTCAGACTAGTTGTTGAAGACTCTTCGCACGGCATATTTGTGACCTTCTCTTGGCAATAAAACAGTCACTTAATTCATCTGGCTTTCTACTCCAACGCTTTGTTTGGAAATCGTGTTTGGAACAGGCTGAGTGAGCAGGTCACATTTCAACTCCTATGTTTACAGTCTTTCGGTCGCCCACAACAATGGGGTGTTGTGGCCACTGCTTACTTCTGAGGCAGGATGAGGAAGGGCCTGAACAGAGGACGCTGCCTGACTACATGTGTATGATCCCACAGACCTTGGCCATCATCAAGGAGATGGGATCCTTCCAGAATATTGTCAGGTTGACTGCACAAACAAGTCAACGTTTTTACAGACCATAATATTGTCAGGTTGACTGCACAAACAAGTTACAAGTCAACGTTTTTACAGACACAAACATAAGTGTCATCTTCATGGCAAGCAGACAAAGGCACCCTCCCACAGAGGGAGTAAATTCGAGGGAGTAAATTCAATGTATTTACCTACCGTACATTTGCATCAACTATGTTCTGTTCGTCTGTATTCATTTGAAAATGTCAAACCCGCACAAGAGACAACATCGTACAATAAAGCGCAAATCCTGTAGTAAGATATTCACAGAACCAGTTGACAAAAGCGTCTGCTAAATGCCCCTTTACCCTTTAAACACAATATATAATTGTACAGGCTCAAGAAAACCATCTAGTATCGCCTCAAGATCGCATCCCCATGGCACCAGTGGGACAGCAGAGGCAAGTTGTTCTATCTAACTGTCTATCTATGTTCTTCTATCTAACTGTCTATCTATGTTCTTCTATCTAACTGTCTATCTATGTTCTTCTATCTAACTGTCTATCTCTGTTCTTCTATCTAACTGTCTATCTCTGTTCTTCTATCTAACTGTCTATCTCTGTTCTTCTATCTAACTGTCTATCTCTGTTCTTCTATCTAACTGTCTATCTCTGTTCTTCTATCTAACTGTCTATCTCTGTTCTTCTATCTAACTGTCTATCTCTGTTCTTCTATCTAACTGTCTATCTATGTTCTTCTATCTAACTCTGTCTATCTCTGTTCTTCTATCTAACTGTCTATCTCTGTTCTTCTATCTAACTGTCTACTTCTGTTCTTCTATCTAACTGTCTATCTATGTTCTTCTATCTAACTGTCTATCTATGTTCTTCTATCTAACTGTCTATCTATGTTCTTCTATCTAACTCTGTCTATCTCTGTTCTTCTATCTAACTGTCTATCTCTGTTCTTCTATCTAACTGTCTACTTCTGTTCTTCTATCTAACTGTCTATCTCTGTTCTTCTATCTAACTGTCTATCTATGTTCTTCTATCTAACTGTCTATCTATGTTCTTCTATCTAACTCTGTCTATCTATGTTCTTCTATCTAACTCTGTTCTTCTATCTAACTGTCTATCTCTGTTCTTCTATCTAACTGTCTATCTCTGTTCTTCTATCTAACTGTCTATCTATGTTCTTCTATCTAACTGTCTATCTATGTTCTTCTATCTAACTCTGTCTATCTATGTTCTTCTATCTAACTCTGTTCTTCTATCTAACTGTCTATCTCTGTTCTTCTATCTAACTGTCTATCTCTGTTCTTCTATCTAACTGTCTATCTATGTTCTTCTATCTAACTGTCTATCTATGTTCTTCTATCTAACTCTGTCTATCTATGTTCTTCTATCTAACTCTGTTCTTCTATCTAACTGTCTATCTCTGTTCTTCTATCTAACTCTGTCTATCTGTTCTTCTATCCAACCTGAGGAACATCAGATAGAAGCTGGGGGACTCACCCTTCCTGAGGACCCTCTTCTTGGCGCGGGCGTCAGTCTCCAGCTCGGCGGCCCTGATGTAGATGCGCACCGAGCCGGGCAGGTGGCGCACCGCCTGGGCCACCACCGCCTTGGCCGTGTCCCCCGGCTGCAGCCGAGCCGCCTCCAGCCACACGTCCTCGCTCTGGGGGGGCCGAGGGGCGGGGGGGTCAGTGGGGAACACACACACACACGCCTGCACCCCCGCTCATCACGCTGTATACCAGGCCGGCCGCATGCGGCTGTGAGTGAGACACTGGTCCACCGGTGGTGTTGTGACACGTTTTTGCATCGTGTGCTGGAGTTTAATCCGGACATATTGTGCCTTGTGAAGAACAAAGGTCGGCACGCTTTCAATATAAAGACTGAAAACGCCTGCGCTGGCCGGGGGCGTGTGCATCAGGACACCCGCATTAGGATGATATTTACATATCGGTCCGGAGATGCCCTTCAAGCCTGCCTAATCATATGAGTGCACTCAGGAAATGGACATTCTCAGCTCAAAAAACGTGCAACTTACAAAAACTGTCCGTGGAAAGGTCGCATAAATCTCGATAGACAGACAAAACACCCTCAAACCAAACACAACTCAAATGGTCGGACGAGGACGGTGGACACCCACGGCAGCAGGGTGCAGCACCCTGGGGCCCCCCACCTTGGGACACATCTCAGCAGGGTGCAGCACCCTGGAGCCCCCCACCTTGGGACACATCTCAGCAGGGTGCAGCACCCTGGGGCCCCCCACCTTGGGACACATCTCAGCAGGGTGCAGCACCCTGGGGCCCCCCACCTTGGGACACATCTCAGCAGGGTGCAGCACCCTGGGGCCCCCCACCTTGGGACACATCTCAGCAGGGTGCAGCACCCTGGAGCCCTCACCTTGGGACACATCTCAGCACCCTGGAGCCCCCCACCTTGGGACACATCTCAGCACCCTGGAGCCCCCCACCTTGGGACACATCTCAGCAGGGTGCAGCACCCTGGAGCCCTCACCTTGGGACACATCTCAGCACCCTGGAGCCCCCCACCTTGGGACACATCTCAGCAGGGTGCAGCACCCTGGGGCCCCCCACCTTGGGACACATCCCAGCAGGGTGCAGCACCCTGGAGCCCCCCACCTTGGGACACATCTCAGCAGGGTGCAGCACCCTGGAGCCCTCACCTTGGGACACATCTCAGCACCCTGGAGCCCCCCACCTTGGGACACATCTCAGCACCCTGGAGCCCCCCACCTTGGGACACATCTCAGCAGGGTGCAGCACCCTGGAGCCCTCACCTTGGGACACATCTCAGCACCCTGGAGCCCCCCACCTTGGGACACATCTCAGCAGGGTGCAGCACCCTGGAGCCCTCACCTTGGGACACATCTCAGCACCCTGGAGCCCCCCACCTTGGGACACATGGCAGCAGGGTGCAGCACCCTGGAGCCCTCACCTTGGGACACATCTCAGCACCCTGGAGCCCTCACCTTGGGACACATCTCAGCAGGGTGCAGCACCCTGGGGCCCCCCACCTTGGGACACATCCCAGCAGGGTGCAGCACCCTGGAGCCCCCCACCTTGGGACACATGTCAGCAGGGTGCAGCACCCTGGAGCCCTCACCTTGGGACACATCTCAGTGCCCTTCATGATGAGGTTGCGGGCCACCTGCAGCTTGCCGGTCACCTCCTCCAGCCTGGCAGAGGCGATCCAGGCCGGCGGGTGGTGGGGGTTGGTCTCACGCACAGACTTCAGCAGCAGGCGGGCCTTCTTGATGTCGCTGGAGGACGAGAGACGGCGGTTACACACACAGACGGGTGGAGACAATGCCTGCCGCGTGGACGCTTCGACGGGGACAACGTTATTTCAATGTGTTGCATTATTAATAAATGCACGCACAACCAACTAGACATCAGATACCAAATCAATTTGCACACTCAATTTACATGAAAAGTACAAACAGTAGTGTATCACATTAGAAGATGATGGGAAAATTGTTAGTAAGCCCATGAATATTTTACTATACAAGCAATGCCATTATAAGGAAAGATTGGTATTTGCGTTCATGTCCGGCCTCTCCTTCATCCCCAGACACCAGTGAGGGCCCTCACCTGATGTCTCCGCCGTGGGTGGGGATCATGGAGTTGAGGTCTGTCAGGTAACCTTTGGGATCCACCACCGTCTGTCCACTCACCGAGTCAGACACCTTTGGACAGAACACAGACACTGGATGGCACACTGGGTCTCACTTCTTCGACACAACGACGTAGCAAACACAGACTTTTATTGTGTGACCTAATGACGGGCTTCATTAGCAGAGGATAATAAATTTATAATCTGTGGTTTTTAGACACATCATATTACACCTGCTCTATGCAGCTATTCTACTACAGCTATTTACTGCATTAAAACATATCCAGAAGAAACGTTCAAGAATAAAAGACACCCATCTATTCATCCATCAAGTCAATCCTATTTCTCTCTATTAATTCCTTTTATTCTGGTCCACTTTGGCCCTTTCAGACAGTAACAATCACCTGATAATGATACAGCTATGTAGCAACAACCCAAGACACTCCAGGGTGCTGATTGGAGGACGTACAGGGTGCAGGTTTACAATAATCAAACGCTAGACATCTGGCAGACGTGGTTACCTGGCTGAGCCTCATGTCCATGAGTGTGTTCCTGGCCTGACCGATCTTCCTCATGTCCAACTCCCCGGTACCAGGGGTCATGCTGCCCGGGTAGGGGGTGTTCAACCCGCCAAGCTGGTTGGGAAAGAGTATGCAATGTGAATGGACCTGGGAGATGTAGTTCACTTAACAGATGTCATGTGATGGGGAGAAGAGGGCTTGTGAAAAAATAAAGAGGGTGGCTGTTTTTATGCAAGAAGGCTGATTCAAATAATATATACAAAATGTGAGCCCCGCACTGTTCCATTTTAGCTTTAAAAATAGTAAGACAAATAACAAATGAAATTGTATTTCATAGTAAACTGGGCTATGCCGGGCGTCCGCGTAGGTTCAACAATCTGCAGCGTGAGGGCCTGACTCCTGCTGGTGGCTGGTGGTACTACAACCGAGCGCACCACTGAACCGGCTCCACGCAATCCACCCGTGTGTTCACACGCACCCCCTGCAGCGGGTCCACCGTGGTGTGGTTGTCGCCAGACTGGAGGTGTTTGGAGAAGAAGCTGTCTGGCATCGGTGTGAGCTTCTCGTGGCGCGGGTTCCTCTGGCGCTTGTTGCGAGCATCGCCCACCTCCGGGATGCTCAGCCAGTCTTCCTCAGACACCTCTGCCAGCTTCCTCTGTGGGGAGACAACGAGGAGGAGGACGAGAGGAACGGCAACGTGAGGAGAAGGTTGGGGACCTTAACGCGGAGCTGGAGATCACGCTGACACAGTCACAGTCAGGCCGGGCTAACGACCTTCAATACCAGGACGATAAAGGGTACCGATGGTGCAAAGGCAGCACACTAACGTGCAGATACATAAAAGATGAACATTAAAATGATGATCTTTCCCCCGTCTTAATCTACATAGCATGGGCACCACAATGGGACACAGTGAGTGAAGTGACTCCACCTCCTGGAAATAGGACATGCATGCTAGCCATACACGCCACCGTTCATCTTACACGCAGCGCTGTACCTTTAGATCTGAAAACTGCTGCTGGATCTTTGGTCGCTCCATACGGTATTTCTCAATCTCCTCCTTCTCACGCAGCTCCCTGTGAAAAGAGCATGCTTTTAAATAGAAGACCCCTGGAGGACGGGAGGTCAGCATGATGGAACCACAGTGTTCCACAGTGTTCCAGAGTGTTCCACAGTGTTCCAGAGTGTTCCATGCACTCATGGTGGAGACCCCAGGTGCTCCTCCCACCTCCTCTCTTTGCGCCTCTCATCCATCCTTTTGTCCAGTGCAGCGTAAATCGCGTCGGCCTCTTCGTCGTCCTTCTCGTAGGGCCCGCTGGAGAACAGGCTGCCGGCATAGCCGTTAAACTACGGGAAACGGACAGACAGACAGACGTACTTTAATGATCCCTGAGGGAAATTGCATAAGGACGTTGAGTACAGACGTTGAGTACACCGCGCTTTTCCCCATTCAGTACCACCACACACAACTATACGAGCTTTTCCAACCTCATCATAGTTGGTGTCGTTCAGATCCTCCTCATCCTCCTCCTGGTTCTTCTTCATCTGGTCCCCAACGGTCCTCTTCCCAGGGGGAGCATGTCGGTCATCTACCGGGTCATTAGCATCCCGAGCGGGACCGATATCGGACCGGGTGGTAAAGCCAGTAGCTCTGAAGAGGAAGATTAATTACAAGTCAGTCTAGTGGTCACTTTAAAAGGTAAGGACTGCAGTGGTTTCAAAACATACTAGCGGTGTGCTTTTAAAACAATGAATGTAAACACGAGTTGTTTAATCGCTACATATATGCCATTACATGTATATATGTTAGGCTGTGTACACGTTTATTTCCAGATAAAGCAAATTTCAATATGTAACTGTTGCAGGTGAATGCGTTCCGCACACATTCAGCACTCATCACTAACAGGGCTACAACAACAGCTAGCTGCTTAGCACGCTAGCTGCAGGCTGTAATGCAGCATTGCGATGCCGACGTACCCTCTGCCGAGCCCGGGAACGTAGCCTAGCGGGGCAGGCATCCCCAAAAACGGCTTCTTTTTCTTCCCCATGAGCGGCGAGGCGAGGGGGATGACCGGGGGACCGCCGGCAGCCCCGGCGGCCCCCGCACCGCCCGTTGCCGCTTTAGAAACAACTTTGCTGCCCTGTTTCCCTGGACCGCTAGCCATCGTTGCTCCACCGCCGGAATTCTACTCCGGAAGCACAACAGCCAGGCTTCCGGTATTAAAGACGAGTCCAATGGGTCTGTTTTTAGAACAGCGCCCTCAGTCTGTAAACGAGTTAAAGCTCATATTTTAAAATATGTTGTCTCAATCGCCATTTCGGCATTCGTCGTATCAAACAGCCACCAATAAACATGCAATTAGTTTTCGTAAAATAAATCAAAATATGTCAAGAAAAACCTTCTCTGTGACCACACGAGGGCGTAATGTTAATGCCAACGTTTTTCAGGGGCGACAGAAAATAATAGGATGATCTTTCCGACCTTATTCCATAAAACGCATATAGGATATATTTAATTGGATACCTTCTGAGTTAGTGCCACCGTTTTTCAGCGAGACTTGTTACAGGCGATCCATCATATATGTATTATGTCCCTGTTGATAACTCAAATTTAAATGCAAGCTGTGCTTATCCTGCTGTATTGAGCATGTAATTGACAAACTTTAAATTCTCATTTAAACCTGCAAAAACCTGCCGGAACGGCAGATTTGCCTAACTCCATCGCATTATTATTGTCATTAAAAAACGAAATACGTACCAACATTCCTGATGCAATTATGAATCAAACTAAGTAGAAGCAGGCTGCATTCTGACATTTCCATCCCGTGAGATTAAGTTTCCTGTGCATGAATTAGTATCTGCCATGTTCACTTTCTCTGTGCCCTGGCAGTTCCCCTTTCATTCACTTTGCCTGAAGGATCAACAGAATTTCTGGACTAACATTGAATGCTGACTTTCGATACATCAGGAGATATATGGATCACCCAGCCCAGGAGCCTATAGGCCTATATGAGGCAGAATCCAATGGCCAAGCATTATTAGATATGTGGCCATATTCCCATGTTCCCTCTGAACATGTGTGGGTTTATTTGTTAATGTTACTTTAATGTTATAGCCCTGGATAAAATAAATATATGATAGATTGGAGGACAAATATAAATACAGCAGAAGTGTACTGTTCATCAGATGATAGTTTGATCAGTCCCTCGTCATTATAAATCATTGATACATCATCATCAACTATTGACAGTCCGTATCTGCACTCTGCCCTCTGACTTCACTCTTCCTGTGTCCTGTACCAGTGCTACACACGCTGTGTCTCTACAAACCAGTTTCATACACGGTGTCTCTAGACACACAAACCAGTCCTACTCTGTGTCTCTAGACACACAAACCAGTGTCACACACGCTGTGTCTCTAGACAAACCAGTGCTACACACTCTGTGTCTCTAGACACACAAACCAGTGTTACACACGCTGTGTCTCTAGACAAACAAACCAGTGTTACTCACGCTGTGTCTCTAGACATACAAACCAGTGTTACTCTGTGTCTCTAGACACACAAACCAGTCCTACTCTGTGTCTCTAGACATACAAACCACATGCTGAACAGCTGCTCATAACAGCTCTCTCTGGGAAATGTAATTAGTTTTCTCTCTGAATCTGAATATGAACGTTCATGTCAGCATCATTAAGCGAATGCCATGTGTTTACACGGCATCATGGGGAGAGCGATGCCATGGGTGGGCGCATGCCTATACACACAAATACAGACACACACACAAATATGCCCACATATAACTTAAAACATCTAACGTCATCTCATTGTACTCATTCTTGAAAACAAATGCTTAATGGGGCTGATGCTGAGGCTATATGTTTGCTTTTATTGATGTAATTTTTCCATATATGCTTAAAACCAATTGATTTCAATTGTTCAGCCTCATGTGAACAGCGTCTGTGAACAGCGTCTGTGTACAGCAGGGCCCAAAGGACTGTCAATTCTGTGCTAATAAGATTGATAGTGTCATCTTTCTATATTTGAATCAATTCAAGATATGCTCCTTTGTCAACATTAGTGAGTCTTAAATCTAGAATACACACATAGTTTATACTTTTATACAGAGGAAAGTACAATTTGGATTTTGGGTTGCATTAAATAAAAACCTTTGTCATCCTGAATGGTCTCAATGTTGTGAAGATGTCTGACAAACCATGATAGTTCCTACCAGTTTATGGCTGGCAGAAGGTGTGAGCCTGCATGTGACATGTTTGATCTGCACGGTCATACGTGTTCTTCACCCATACAACCGCCCTTTGAATCTCCCTGTGGAGGCGTGGCTGGCTGCAATCTGTTTATCAGTAAGCTACATACATGACAAGTAGGAGACATGTTGGTCATGAATAAATGCAGTGTGTCCAGCTGCTCCTAAATACCATTTCTCTACAAGCAGAGCTCATTGGAGGAAATGTGGACACTAGTCACACACAGATGAAAGGATTATTGATATATGGATTCATTATGCATTAAATTCAGACTTAAATAAATAGACACACACACACACATACAAACATGATCAATAATTTACGCTTAAAGCTCTGGGTCGAGTTTACCCTCAGAGCTTGTCTTCATATGTAAACCCAAGTCCTCAAAATACTAAATATGTCTTTGTTGATGATTGCCTCAATTAGCATATCAGGCTAAAACAAACAAGAGTGTCCTTGCATTAGGACAGCACCAAATTGCTATTAGTGCAAGCTCGGGTAATTCCATTGTAACAATCCCCCTAAATGGAACTCTATTGATCCACTGCTCTTAGTGTGACAACAAAGATTTGAGCCATGACTGTCTGGTAATGATTCAGTACAAGGTTCCTTCTCACAGGTACCAACCTGTCCCCAATCCTCCAAGTGCAACCTTGAGGCTGACGTAGAGGACAGGTGTGATGGAGAATTATAGAAATATTTATTTGGCCGCAGTCCTAAAGAAGGGTTCAAAACAAGAGTGCCTTGAAGCAGGTCCGATGGCGGGGCTGATGAATGAAATGATTGACTGGTGCTGTTCTTTCTAACCAGCGGTCGCAGCCGGCCGGCACAGGGCTGGGCCGGGCCGGGCTATTTTGAGTAATGGATCTCACTGTGTACCTTGTTCACCAGTGACCCAGTCTCTGTCGGCCTTCATCTGGAGCACCAAGAAAGTCACGTTCAGAGGAGAGAGCAGATGAGAGATTTTAACACTTGTGTGCAACCCAAGAGAGAGAGAGAGAGAGAGAGAGAGAGAGAGAGAGAGAGAGAGAGAGAGAGAGAGAGAGAGAGAGAGAGAGAGAGAGAGAGAGAGAGAGAGAGTACTCCAAAAACAGAAGAACTTGACCATTACCCAGGGGCATTGAACTAACTTGTTGATGTTTTACAATTAAGGATGGTCCCTGGTGGAGAGACACAAGTGATTGGTTGTCATGTTGACGTGTTTCAGAGAGCAAAGCCCTGATCTGGTGCTGAAGCTTCACCTGCCAGCTGCACTGAGTCTGCTGTATCACCTTCTCCTCACCTCGAAGCTTTTCAGGTCTTCTGCCAAACGTCAAAAGTTCTCAGTCAGTCAAAGGAGCATTTTATTGTAAAGAGAGCTGATGAGGTATTACACTGTATGATGCACAGGCAGAGTGAATGCATAAGCAGAGAGCTAACGTACATGCACCGTATGCACACACAGAGCTCTGCTAACACAGAGCTATGCTAACACATAGCGGGCACATATTACACCGCAAGGAACAATTGAAATGCTTGAAGTAAGACACTCATTCTTGCACAGGGCAGAGACAACCGCCACATGGGAGAGAGAAAGCAAGATGGGTAGATAGAGGGAGAGAGAGAGAGAGAGAGAGAGAGAGAGAGAGAGAGAGAGAGAGAGAGAGAGAGAGAGAGAGAGAGAGAGAGAGAGAGAGAGAGAGAGAGAAAGAGAGAGAAAGAGAGAGAGAGAGAAAGTGCATGTGTGGATGTGCACATGTGTCTCTTGTGTTTGGAGGAAAGCTCTGTTTCAGAAGCGGCCGGTACACGCGGGCTAGAGATGAGGTCAAGCTGTCAAGCGACCATATGTGAGAGGAATAAGAATCACCTTCTGTCCCTCTGCATCCCTGTGTACCGTAAGATGCACACATGCATGCTCCATCACACACACACACACACACAGATACACACACACACACACACACACACAGATACACACACACACACACACACACACACGCACACACGCACACACGCACACACGCACACAGCACACGCACACACACACACACACACACACACACACACACACACACACACACACACACATAACACACACACACACAGATACACAGACTTTGATGTGCATACATCTGAACATGCACACACTTGAAAAGGCTAAAGACCTCAGATTTATGGATCGGGACGATGATATAGATCCTCTCCTCTCTGCTCCTCCCTCTAAAAGAGGCGGTGAAAGGGTTTTTTCAGACGACATTTGTTTCCTATTATATTATATGTGTACAGAATGAATAAATCCCTCTGCTCTGGTCCCTGATGAATACTACAGCTTCACGTCCAGCAGAGCTCCTCATCTCTCTGCGGAGTGAATCCTAAAATCCATTCCACTGATTTCATCCAGCGGAGGTCTTTCCCTCCGTCAGATCAGAGGCACAGAGCGAGTGCCAAACACACCCTCACAGCTCTCGAGCGGCTGTTGTGGGCCGGAAATAAAGACCCTTCCTTTGGTCTCTTGGCCTTTCCCATCTGTTTCTCACCATTTAGCCGTGCGCCCGTTTGGTGGGTTCACTCGCTCCCAAGCACTTCATTATGTGGAACGGCCATTGAGCCGGACGCCAGATTTGGCTGAGGACGCCACAGCCCTGGCGATGTCAATGGCCCCAACTGCTCTGTATTCCATATCCATATTCATATTCATACTCATATTCATTGTACATTGTATATATATATTTATTTTATTTTATTATAGTTATTTTACTTTTCTACTTTTTTACTTTTTTTTTACTTACTTATATTTTTAATACTGTTTTTTCCCTTGCACCAATTGCACCAAGTCGAATTCCTTGTAGGTGTAAACCTACTTGGCAATAAACTTGATTCTGATTCTGATTCTGATTCTGGAGCCCTGAGGAGAAGGCCCCTCTGTGCCCTCCTCGCTCCTCCTCCTCTGTCTGCTGGCTCTCGCTCTCAGCGTCTTCTCACACTCACTGCCTTTCCTCCTCACTATTCTATTTGACTTGAAAAAAAAAAAGGTATGAAGAATAAACGGGAAAGGGAAAGGTGTATGATTATTGGTGCAATGTTAGTCAATATGCTGTAGAGTCTGTATGTTGTTGTTGTTATTTTTATTGTTGTTATTAATCTCCCATTTCGCTCTCCTAATGCGTCGTAGCAGAACTTCTGGCGGTGGGAGGCGGGTGCAAGGCCAGTGCCGGAAGTCAAAAGCTGAAAGGGGCGGGGCTACACTTTGTTTCCTGTTTGGTAACAGATGTATACAATACAGATAAAGCTCTCAGGAGGGGATTTTAATGCAAGTATTTCTACTCAGCTAATCTACACTGTTGATTGGACGTCTTCACAGACACCTCTTCTGTACGGATCCCCGTCTCCAGCAACATGATGGAAATTGCAGGAAATGGAGATGTGATGATCCATTCCAAATGACAACCTGACAGCTGCACCCTTCCCATGTTCTCCACCACCTCCTTGATGGTGTGATAGTGCAGTAACACAGGAGCAGCTGTTGCCCAGGACAAACAACAACAACATTCTGGAGAGTTTAAGTGTCATGCCTTCTACCATCCCTGTGTTGTTCCAGGCAGCTCCCAGCGTCTTCATAATTCACTGGCCTAGCTTTCCCCCACATTAAACATACAAACTCTTACTGCTAGAGGTTTTATAGGACAAAATGTCCTTACAAAAACACACTAACACACTTCGTTTGTAAGATATTCTTTCCCACAATGAAGTGTGTTTTTATCATTGTGTGTGTTTGTGCATGTGTGTGCGTCTGTGGGGGTGTGTTTTCGTGGTTGATTTTAGTACCTCTCCAAGTTTCAGCTGATTTGAGTGGAACTGAAAGGGGGGATTGGGGGTGTTTGATTGTGAAGAGTTGCGTGAATTTTTTTTACTGTATGAGTGTGTGTGTGTGTGTGTGTGTGTGTGTGTGTGTGTGTGTGTGTGTGTGTGTGTGTGTGTGTTTGTGTGTGAGTGTGTGTGTGTGTGTGTGTGTGTATGTGTGTGTGTGTGAATGATTGTCTGAATGTGTGTGTATGATTTTGTGAGTGTGTGTGTGCGTGTGTGTGTGTGTGAGTGTGTGTGTATGATTGTGTGTATGTTTGTGTGTGTGTCTCTGTGTGTTTGCGTGTGTATGATTGTGTGTGTGCTTGTGTGCGTGTATGATTGTGTGAATGTGTGTGTGTGTTTGTGTGCGTGTGTATGATTGTGTGTGTGCTTGTGTGCGTGTATGATTGTGTGAATGTGTGTGTGTGTTTGTGTGTGTGTGTATGTGTTTGTGTGTGTGTGTGTGTGTGTCCCCTCCTTGAGCCGCAACCTTAACGTGGTGGAGGGGTTTGCGTGTCCCAATGACCCTGGGGGCTATATTGTCCGGGGCTTCATGCCCCTGGTAGGGCCACCCAAGGCAAGCAGGTCCTAGGCGAGGGTCCAGACAAAGAGTGGCTCAAAGATGACCCCAATGAAGAATACGATTTTTGGAAGTGGGTTTCCCTTGCCCGGACGTGGGTCACCGGGGCCCCCCCCTGGAGCTAGGCCTGGGGGAAGGGCCCGTTGGCGAGCGCCTGGTGGCCGGGTCTACGCCCGCGGGGCCCGGTCGGGCACAGCCCGAAGGGACGACGCGGGACCCCCTTCCCATGGGTTCACCACCCGTGGGAGGGGCCAAAGGGGTCGGGTGCAATGTGAGCTGGGCGGCAGCAGGAGGCGGGGACCTGGACGGTCCGACCCTCGGCTGCAGAAGCTAGCTCTGGGGACGTGGAATGTCACCTCTCTGGCGGGGAAGGAGCCTGAGCTGGTGTGCGAGGCTGAGAGGTACCGGCTGGACATAGTCGGGCTCACCTCGACACACAGTTTGGGCTCCGGAACCAGTGTCCTTGAGAGGGGTTGGACTCTTTTCCACTCTGGAGTTGCCCCTGGGGAGAGGCGCCGAGCGGGGGTGGGAATGCTTGTTTCCCCCCGGCTCGGCGCCTGTACGTTGGGGTTCACCCCGGTAGACGAGAGGGTAGCCTCCCTCCGCCTTCAGGTGGGGGGACGGGTCCTGACTGTCGTTTGTGCTTATGCACCGAACGGCAGTTCAGAGTACCCACCCTTTCTGGAGTCCTTGGAGGGGGTGTTAGAAAGCGCCCCGTCTGGGGACTCCCTTGTTCTGCTGGGGGACTTCAACGCCCATGTGGGCAATGACAGTGAGACCTGGAGGGGCGTGATTGGGAGGAACGGTCCCCCTGATCTGAACCCGAGTGGTGTTTTGTTGTTGGACTTCTGTGCTCGTCATGGACTGTCCATAACGAACACCATGTTCAAGCATAAGGGTGTCCACATGTGCACTTGGCACCAGGACACCCTAGGCCGCAGTTCGATGATCGACTTTGTAGTTGTATCATCGGACTTGCGGCCGCATGTCTTGGACACTCGGGTGAAGAGAGGGGCGGAGCTGTCAACTGATCACCACCTGGTGGCGAGTTGGCTCCGATGGCGGGGGAAGATGCCGGTCAGACCTGGCAGACCCAAACGTTCTGTGAGGGTCTGCTGGGAACGTCTGGCTGAATCTCCTGTCAGAACGAGCTTCAACTCCCACCTCCGGGAGAGCTTCAACCATGTCCCGGGGGAGGCGGGGGACATAGAGTCCGAGTGGACCTTGTTCCGTGCCTCCATTGTTGAAGCGGCCGACCGGAGCTGTGGCCGTAAGGTCGTCGGTGCCTGTCGCGGCGGCAACCCCCGAACCCGCTGGTGGACCCCAGCGGTAAGGGATGCCGTCAAGCTGAAGAAGGAGTCCTACCGGGCCTTTTTGGCCCGTGGGACTCCTGAGGCAGCTGATGGGTACCGGCGGGCCAAGCGGGGCGCGGCGTCGGCGGTTGCGGAGGCAAAAACTCGGGTGTGGGAGGAGTTTGGTGAGGCCATGGAGAAGGACTTCCGAACGGCTTCGAGGAGGTTCTGGACCACCATCCGGCGTCTCAGGAGGGGGAAGCAGTGCTCTGTCAACACCGTGTATGGGAGAGACGGGGCGCTGCTGACCTCGACTCGGGACGTTGTGAATCGGTGGGGGGAATACTTTGAAGACCTCCTCAATCCCACCAACACGCCTTCCACTGAGGAAGCAGGGTCTGGGGACTCGGGGGGGGACTCTCCTATCTCCGGGGCCGAGGTCGCCGAGGTGGTTAAAAAGCTCCTCGGTGGCAAGGCCCCGGGGGTGGACGAGATCCACCCTGAGTTCCTAAAGGCCCTGGATGCTGTGGGGCTGTCTTGGTTGACACGTCTCTGCAGCATCGCGTGGACATCGGGGGCAGTGCCTCTGGATTGGCAGACCGGGGTTGTGGTTCCCCTCTTCAAAAAGGGGGACCGGAGGGTGTGCTCCAACTACAGGGGGATCACACTCCTCAGCCTCCCCGGTAAGGTCTATTCGGGGGTCCTGGAGAGGAGGGTCCGTAGGATAGTCGAACCTCGGATTCAGGAGGAGCAATGTGGTTTTCGTTCCGGCCGTGGAACTGTGGACCAGCTCTATACCCTTGGCGCGGTACTCGAGGGTGCATGGGAGTTCGCCCAACCAGTCTACATGTGCTTTGTGGACTTGGAGAAGGCGTTCGACCGTGTCCCTCGGGGAGCCCTGTGGGGGGTGCTCCGGGAGTATGGGGTACCGGGCCCGCTGTTACGGGCCATCGGGTCCCTGTACTCCCGGTGCCAGAGCTTGGTCCGCATTGCCGGCAGTAAGTCGAGCCTGTTTCCGGTGAGGGTTGGCCTCCGCCAGGGCTGCCCTTTGTCACCGATTCTGTTCACAACTTTTATGGACAGAATTTCTAGGCGCAGCCAGGGCGTTGAGGGGTTACGGTTCGGTGGCCTCAGGATTGCGTCACTGCTTTTCGCAGATGATCTTGTCCTGTTGGCTTCATCGGGCCGTGACCTTCAGTTCTCACTGGAGCGGTTCGCAGCCGAATGTGAAGCGGCTGGGATGAGGATCAGCACCTCCAAATCCGAGGCCATGGTTCTCGGCCGGAAAAGGGTGGAGTGCACTCTCCGGGTCGGGGAGGAGATTCTGCCTCAAGTGGAGGAGTTCAAGTATCTCGGGGTCTTGTTCACGAGTGAGGGGAGGATGGAGCGGGAGATTGACCGACGGATCGGTGCGGCGTCGGCAGTGATGCGGGCTCTGCACCGGTCCGTCATGGTGAAGAAGGAGCTGAGCCGAAAGGCGAAGCTCTCGATTTACCGGTCAATCTACGTTCCTACCCTCACCTATGGTCACGAGCTGTGGGTAGTGACCGAAAGAACGAGATCGCGAATACAAGCGGCCGAAATGAGTTTCCTCCGCAGGGTGTCCGGGCTCTCCCTTAGAGATAGGGTGAGAAGCTCGGTCATCCGGGAGGGGCTCAGAGTAGAACCGCTGCTCCTCCGCATCGAGAGGAGCCAGTTGCGGTGGCTCGGGCATCTAGTGAGGATGCCTCCTGGACGCCTCCCTGGGGAGGTGTTCCGGGCACGTCCCTCCGGGAGGAGGCCACGGGGAAGACCCAGGACACGCTGGAGGGACTATGTCTCTCGGCTGGCCTGGGAACGCCTCGGGATCCCCCCGGAAGAGCTGGACGAAGTGGCTGGGGAGAGGGAAGTCTGGGCTTCCCTCCTCAGGCTGCTGCCCCCCGCGACCCGACCCCGGATAAGCGGCAGAAATGGATGGATGGATGGATGGTGTGTGTGTGTGTGTGTGTGTGTGTGTGTGTGTGTGTGTGTGTGTATGTGTGTCTGTGTGTTTGTGTGTGTGTATGATTGTGTGTGTGTGCTTGTGTGTGAATGTATGTGTGTGTGTGTGTGTGTGTGTGTGTGTGTGTGTGTGAATGTCTGTGTGTGTGTGTGTGTGTGTGTGTGTGTGTGTGTGTGTGTGTGTGTGTGTGTGTGTGTGTGTGTGTGTGTGTGTGTGTGTCTGTGTGTTTGTGTGTGTGTATGATTGTGTGTATGATTGTGTGAATGTGTGTGTGTGTGTGTGTGTGTGTGTGTGTGTGTGTGTGTGTGTGTGTGTGTGTGTGTGTGTGTGTGTGTGTGTGTGTGTGTGTGTGCGTGTGTGTGTGGCTGTCAGCTGCTGGTTCTGTCTTCCATGTTGTTTGCTTTGTGATGAACGAGTGCTCTGGCCCGTGGGAGTCTATACATTGTCTCCAACACCCTCCTGACGCCCTGCTTCTCTGTTCCGGCGTCATGACTTTGAGCTGTACTCCAAAAAGAACTGTCAGACAGAAGTCTGCACACATCTTGGAATCAATTATGCAAGTTATGTGGGCGGTATGGAGCTGATGAAGTCGCATTCACCATTTGTTAAAAAAAAAACCTTACTTTTAACAGCAGCATAACATTGTAATGAATGGCATGGCTTCTCTTAACAGGCATAAACTGGTTTGAGTTTGTATTGAAAGACATGACCTTATTTGAGTGATATTATTGAGTCATTATTTGTGTGTCTAATTAATGAACATTAGTTTTACCCCAGAATATTTTTTAGAATGAAAAACAACTGAATATAATAATATAATATGAGGAGAGGAGGAGTAGCGCAATATCACGCCGATGACAGCTGTTGACTGATAATTAAAAAAAAAAAATAAAAAAAAAGACATGCAACGCGCGTGCGTAGCTGACCTTTTGTCTCGCGGCGGTCAGGTAGAAAAGGGGGCGGGGACTCGGCGGCAGGAGGCGTCGTCTGGCTCGCGGACAGAGACGGGCAGCCGCCAACACAACTCCTGCTCCGAGAGTCGCGCGGTTGCCTTCTCGTGGTGCTGGTGCTCGAGCGCCGAGTGTCGTGTTGATTTGACAACCTGCGTCCCGCGGAGCCCCGGAGAGCCGCAGCATGGGAGCCTCCTGCTGACACGACGGACAGATACACTCTGAGATCCGCGATGGCCGTGGACGGTAGGAGCGCGTTTACTAACCTTACAAAAAATATATATACTCTTATTAAGGCGGCGGTGAGCGAATTGTATTGAGGCTGGCGAGTAAATGAACAGCAAAATGTTTTCATGTGTCATTTGGAGTCGAAGGATGTTGGTTCTTTAGCCTCGAGAAACACAGTTTGTTGGTCCAAAGTGCTGCTGGTTATTCATACGTTTTGTTAGTACGCGTACATTTCGTTTTCTCAAGCTGTGTCAAGTTCTAAGACATGAAGACTAAAAGTGATCCGTGCGACTTGCAACTTGCTCTGTCCGACCATCGTGTGGACATGTTGGAGGTCCCGTCCTCGTTATTGTGATGTGTGTTATCACAGGCAACAATGGCCAGCTGACAGATTAAGTTGGACGTGTCTTGCAGACAGTTTTATCTTGCTGGATGAGTGGGCTTCTGGGCGACCTGGCTGGTTTGACTGGAATCTCCTTCATGTGGGAAACCACGTTGAAAAGTTTGCATATTTTTGGTCGAAATAAAAGAAGCCTGTATCCAAACGGACGAACGACATCATCTTTGAGCCCGTTGTGGTGTTACATCTCTCACTCCTGTTCCTGTGACGTGTCGGGTGAGGTGAGGACCAATCAGCGTCGCTGCAGCCTCACCCGGAGAGTTCTGCTCGAGTAGTTTGTGTTCTCCTACAAGCAGGGTTGCTGTTCTTCAGCACGGCTGCGGGCAGGTAGTGGGCCTGCGTGGGTCTTTGGTTCCGTCCGCTGCATTCCAAGTGGCAAACACTGGGCTATCTTCACTGCATTCACAGTTTAGTGAGGGATAACGCACGCGTTGGTTGAATCACCGCCTGGGGGTGAGGACGCCTCATTGACATTAGCTTTAATGAGCGCCGGTGTAGAAAAGGCTTTGGAGGCAGCTGGGTGAGACACACCACACACACACGTAAACACAAACACACGCCAACAAGAATTTGTTTCGTTCATCTCATTACAAATGTTGTTGTTGTTGTTGTTGTTGTTTTTTTTGTAGACGTTGCATTTCAATGCTTTCAGGAAGGAGTATTTCCACCAAGCCGCCCGGACTATATTTAGGTGATCGCGATGCGTACTGCGGGCTGCTCCAGGGGCAGCGCTTCCAAGGCTGCAATTTACTTATGAAGCCGCTGTCTTTTAGAAGTCTTTTCAGTTTGATGTTGTTTTGTTCTCTCTGACAGGAGCGTGCTTAAGGTATTGATACCAGGGTTCTGCTGCGTCAGAACCCTGCGACAATCGCATCTGGAGATCACATTATTTATGAAGATGATGCCCCATCTTTAATTGTTTTCAAGTCGATTACAAACAGAGAGCGTTTTAATATGTCTGTTACGACATGATTTTCCTCCACAGTGCTGTAATTGGGCTATTCAGCACTTTAATATTGTCCATTCTCCACCACTCTCATTTCAGCAGGAGTGGGTGAGATCCACATAACTCATCATCTGGTGGCACCCAGAACATCTGGCTGCATTGTCACATCTTAGATAAGGAGCAGCTAGACAAATGATGCTGCTGAGGCAATGGGCTGTCCACAGAAAGAGACAGGGAGAGAGAGGCATAGTGTGTGTGTGTGTGTGTGTGTGTGTGTGTGTGTGTGTGTGTGTGTGTGTGTGTGTGTGTGTGTGTGTGTGTGTGTGTGTGTGTGTGTGTGTGTGTGTGTGTGTGTGTGTCCACTTCAATACTCTGGCCAGGACTTGCGGGGATCTGATGAAATGAGTGAATGTGATGCTTCTGAGAACACACATACACGTGCACACGCATGCATGCACGTGCACACAAACACACACACACACACATGTGTGTCGTCCGACTCGTCACACACACACACACACACACACACACACACGTGGACACCCACATGCACCAGGATAAATTTATACCCAAACTGACAGGGCCGTCACTATAGTGAAAGTCATTTCTCAGCTGGCTGTGGAAAAGATGAACCCCTGGTTCTGTCCACAGCACCTCTCCCCTGGTTCTGTCCCCCTCTCCCCTGGTTCTATCCAAAGCACCTCTCCCCTGGTTCGGTCCACAGCACCTCTCCCCTGGTTCTGTCCACAGACAGCACCTCTCCCCTGGTTCTGTCCACCTCTCCCCTGGTTCGGTCCACAGCACCTCTCCCCTGGTTCTGTCCACAGACAGCACCTCTCCCCTGGATCTGTCCACAGACAGCACCTCTCCCCTGGTTCTGTCCACCTCTCCCCTGGTTCTGTTCACCTCTCCCCTGGTTCTGTCCACAGACAGCACCTCTCCCCTGGTTCTGTCCACAGCACCTCTCCCTGGTTCTGTTCACCTCTCCCCTGGTTCTGTCCACAGACAGCACCTCTCCCCTGGTTCTGTCCCCCTCTCCCCTGGTTCTGTCCACAGCACCTCTCCCCTGGTTCTGTCCACCTCCCCCCTGGTTCTGTCCAGAGACAGCACCTCTCCCCTGGTTCTGTCCCCCTCTCCCCTGGTTCTGTCCACAGCACCTCTCCCCTGGTTCTGTCCACCTCCCCCCTGGTTCTGTCCACAGCACCTCCCCCCTGGTTCTGTCCACCTCCCCCCTGGTTCTGTCCCCCTCTTCCAGCCGCCCCTCTGCGTCTGCTGACACTATGTTCATTCTCAGTGTATGAGAAGGAGGAATATGTTGATGCCCTCAACAGCTCAGTTAAATACAGTGGCCAGTTGGACACTGAATGAGGCTGTGAAAGTGAAGCTCATTTATTTTTGTATTTTATTACTAATTAGTTATTTAAAGTCCACTCAAAAAACATGTTTTTTTTAAACCATTAACTTGCAATCATTTTGGCTATTAAGATGTGCGGTTGCTGGAAAAATATTAAACCTGTCAACGTGGAATCACAGGAAAGCGATAAAGAAATGTAGTAGTTACAAGCCAATTGGCTCTAAAATACGGCTGTCATAAACTAAAGCTCACCAAACACAGGAGGTGGAATTCCGAGGTACAGCAATGCTGTTGGAACACAGAATCAACTATTGCTCAACAGTTTCCATCACGGTTCCAGTCATGGTTGCAGTAATCTCCAGTACCGCGTTACTGGTACTCATGCTGCGGCTCTGGGATCAGAATCATCAGCTCGATTTGCTTTGTATTGACCGAGGCAGAGAAACTGTTCCCAACAAACAGTTTCAACAGACGGGTGGAAGCGGT
>JAXIVH010000707.1:27647-52220 GCA_036785325.1 Urophycis tenuis | reverse complement strand
GAACCAACGACCTTTGACCCAGAGATCCCAAGCCCACAGGAATCGTCCCTCCTCCTGCTCTGCATGAACACTCCATGTTTACAACATCTTCATCATGAATACATGCATGTCTTTCATCCATCTCTTCCTCCCTCACTCGCCCTGACCCCAACCTCCCCCCCCCCCCTCCCCCGGGGGGAGGTGCCGGGGGGAGGGCCTGGTGAATAATTGATGCGTGGTGCTGTACCTGAGATGTAAAACAGGTGTTGGGACTCTCTCTGTTATCTTTAACCTCCACACCCCACCTGTCACAACACCACAGCCCTCATTTATCAATGTTGCGTAAGACAAAATCTGCGTAAACCGCGCGGCGTGTGCAGATTTTAGACACGACGCAGGATTTACACATTTGTTCTTGGCTTAAAAACGTGCGCACACACCGGGAATAGGAAAACGACCAGACATAAATTGCAAACAAGCAACTAATGCTTTTGTTTGATGACTGCCACTCGCTCTGATTAATACGGCCGCGCTTGCGCAGGGCCCATTACAAATCTAAGTCAAGTCACGAAATTGTATGAAATGACAGGCAGCTCCATGAGTTGTGTGCCTCAAAGGGCCGCTCTAGCGTTTGGCAGTGGATGAGGTTGGGCGCCACGGCCACGCAGGAGGAGACGGGAGCCTGTGTTCAGACAATGCACCAACGTCCCTGCAGTGTCCCAGTCCTCTGCAGGGTTTTGGCTACTGGCCCCGTCTCGCTGAGAGCAGCGAGATGCAGCAGGAGTTATGGCCGGCAGTAGCTCAGTGGACAGAGCGGGTCGTCCACTGACCGTAGGGTCGGCGGTCCGATCCCCTCCTCCCCCGTCCCCTCCTCCAACTGTCCGCGTGTCGAAGTGTCCTTGAGCAAGACACTGAACCAGAACTTGCTCCCCGGGCGCTGAAGATAGCAGCCCGCTGCTCCTATGTACCATAGGATGGGGTCAAATGCAGGGAACACATTTCGTTCCCGTATTGAAAAAACACTGAGAATGACCAATAAAGACCGAAAGGTCCTCCCCTAGCGCGCTCTCTCTCTCTCTCTCTCTCTCTCTCTCTCTCTCTCTCTCTCTCTCTCTCTCTCTCTCTCTCTCTCTCTCTCTCTCTCTCTCTCTCTCTCTCTCTCTCTCTCTCTCTCTCTCTCTCTCTCTCTCCTCCCCCCCCCCTCCCCTCCCTCCCTCCCTCCCTCCCTCCTTCCTTCCTTCCTTCCTTCCTTCCCCCCCCCCCCCCCCCCCCCACCCCCCCCCCAGGCCTCGCCAAGCTGCGGTCCTTGATTGCGATGGTCACTTCATGCACGCTCAGTTTGTTTCCGCTCACCACAGCACAACAAACCGATATATAGAGAGGGACTTTCAATCCAACATAACCAAACGTCATCGGATGCACGGACTGCAGTCACCGTCCGACTAATAATTAGATCCCGTGAACCGAGGGGGAATGCACACGCCAATGACGCTGGATTTAATCGACAATTTCCATGTTGTTATAGTCATTCCCACGTTTATGCCGTGGCATTAAAAGGGGAGGTTTTTTTTGTCCATATGTGGTTATTTATGGGCGTAAATGTATGGTAATGAGCTAAGCCGGGCACAAGCATGAGGATTTAGAGCGACAGTATTTATCAAGCACACCGGTGTGCATACGACAAGCATAAAAAGGCTTGATAAATCCCAGTCTAGCGCGTAGGATAGGATCTGGAATGTGTTCTACGGACTGTTGATGAATGAGGTCCAAGGTAGCTGGCACCCATGAAGCAGGGAGGAGGGGGGAGGGACAGGAGGACAGGAGCAGTGGGAGGAGAGGGAGGACAGAGGAATGAGGAGAAGGAAAAGAGAGGAAAAGAAGGAGAGCGGGGGAAAGAACGAGGAGTGAGGAGGGAGGAGTGGAGAGGAGCGAGGGAGGAGAGGTGATAGAGAGGAGAGGGAACAGGGTGGAAGGAGAAAGGGGAGAGAGGGTGAGAAGATAGGAGTGAGGAGAGAGGAAGGGAGAGGAGAGAGGAGAGGGTGTGAGGGGAGAGAGAGAAAGGAGGGTAAGAGGACAGGAGTGAGGAGAGGGGACAGAGGGCCGGTCTTAAGCAGAGCTCCATGTGTGATGTCACAACCGTCCATCTGCCCAGGATGCTGCCACTCCAAGCCAGAGATAGAGAGACACCCCCCCCCCCTGGTAGTGCGGGGCCTTAGGGATGTGAGGGGTCCAACTGAGGGGGGGAGGGGGGTATGAGGAGGTGACGCGGGGCAGAGAAGAAGAAGAGTATTCCCTGCTCAGGGAGGACCAGCCGGGACCGCGGAGAGGAGGAGCAGACAGATGGAGGGAGCCGGAACATTCCAGGCAGGTGGTCGGGGCGCCGGGACTGTCAGCTCCCGGTGAATTATTTACAGGAGGCGCCGGAGGAGGGAAGGCCCGCATCTGTCACACATCCCTCTAAAAGCTCCAGCAGATGTGTCCACTCCGCGGCCACCAGAGGACTTCTTAAGGGTCACCGTCGTCGGCAGCCAAGAGTTAATCAAGCGGGCCGCTTCCAACGGCGACACCGAGCATCCGTCAGGCGCCGGGAGGAGAGGGCTGGGGCCCGAGCCCGCAGAACCGCCACACGCACACCGCCTACCACATCCACCCCATCGGGGCTCCGGCAGGGGCGAGATCTCCGCTACGAGCAACGTGAAGGATGTGGCGGAGCTCATTCTTTATAGTAAAAACACTGAAGAACTGGTGTTGGACCTGAAGGGGGTGTTAAAGGCAGGAGATGTTTGAAGATAAAGGAGATGTTAGGAGATAAACGGCGTGCGTTAGGGGGAGGAGGTGGTGGGGATTGAGAGGGGGTGCTCGAGAGTAGGTGTAAAAGAGGAGGTGTTAGAGATAAAGGAGGTGCTAGAGATAAAGTAAGTGTTAGAGAAGTGATACATGAAGGAGGTGTTAAGGGGGGATGTTGTGGAAATAAAGGAGGGGTCGCTAAAAGGAGGTAATGGAGATAAATGAGGTTCTGAGGTGTTTGAGATAATAAAGTGTTAGAGTGGAGGTGATGGAGATAAATTAGGTGTTCAATGTCTAATCTACTCCCATTTTTATTCAAACTAGGGCATCCAATCCACACCACTCTTTGGTATCTCCATTAATCTTAGATTATCTTTTAGGATACTGGACATCATTTAATTGTATAGTAGAAGTTTGAGGAAAACATGTTATTGTCAGGAAACAATGTCACCGTGGGCTTAGTGAAGTGACATGGAGGGCCAACATGCTACCTGGGAGGCTGGGAGGATTACCTGGTGAACGCTGAACGACTGACTACATCATTATGGGACCATATTTAATCTCTCTCTAAATCAAAGCCCCATGTTGACGCTGAGGGATTCTGCCCCGGCTCATAATCATACATTTTTGATCGGATTCGATCGGAGAGAGGACATTCAAATCTGTTGTTCCACCTCCACCGTCACAGTGGTCATCTGCTCAGGGATTAGACCAGGGGGGGGGTGAGGAATTCGCACTTATCTGCTCTTCAGAGGGATGGACAGGTGTGTGTCCCGCCTCGCGCCAGATGCACCGATGAAATCCACTTTTCAATCTGTTTAGCCTTTCTGATTAGATTAAGTTCACCCTGAGAGAGAATACCGACATATCCCAAAATCCAAAACTACATACAAGGGAAACTGCACTCCAAGTACTTACTGTCCAGCTTCATAGAGAGGAGGTGCAGGACACAGCAGGTAGTCGTTCTGCACCAACCTGGGCCGCATGCCTGGAGGTGGGAATATATATTCACATAGAACTTTAATAATACATAATAATATAGTCTTTATAAACATATATGAATATATGTAATAATAATATTTAGAGTGTCCTTAACGAAGATGCAAAGATTTTGTGTAGTCGAATCTGATTCGTCATGCCAGACCATATATTGACTGATGGTCCAATCATATATGATTTTTTTTTAATATATAGGCGACAATAATAAAGGCTAATATAATACACCATGATGAACATAATGCGTTAGATATCATAGATAATCTGTGAGATCAAACAGTGGCCGGTCTCTGTGGAGACGGAGAGCTTTGTTCAGTCTGACTACACACGGATTTCCCATCCATCACCATCCGAGAAAGTGTCAACTGCATGTGAATGATGCCATTCAGTGTATAGAACAAATGCGGCACCATTCAATTATGCCTAACAGTGTAAATGCAACACCAAATGCCGACGGAGAGAACCATTTTCACCAGCGACAGTGGTATGATGACAGCTGCTGTTGACACAGCTTGCATTCAAATTTTTTTAAATGATCTTTAATGGTTTCAAAATGCTGCCAAACTTTAGAAGTTTTTTTTTCCCCTGTTAGTGTGTATCCTGCTCCACTACAGTATAGCTCTGTGCCTTTTGAAAGGAAAATGATTGGATAGAGCCACTGCCGTTACCCAAAGGGGTCATCAAACAAACAATAGGAACATTTATTGAAGGCAACAAACAGCACAGCAAATTGCACACAGAAGACCGAGTCAATCCCCCACCACCACCACCACAAAAAAAACCCATTGTGTAACTGCTAGGCTTTCAATCCAGAAGTGAAGCAATGCCGCGGTGTCATTGGTATCACTCGTTCCGCACCCCCCCCCCCCCCCCCCCCCGCCTTCCCAATGGAACGCCCCACGGCTGCGGACGTCAAAGACGACGTCGACGATGATGTCTCAAAGATTTGAACTGTCAAAGACTCGGGGGAAGGGGGGGGGGGCGCAACTGAACAATATCATACAATCATCACTTATGTTCACTGTACTTCCAAGCCTATGTCGCCTTTCAGTGTCTACGCGTGCGCGCTAAAATGCCGGCGTGGTCTGGGAGAACAGACGCCCGTTCTCCCGACATCTTGGGAAGGTCCCGAACACTCGTCACCGAGCAGCCGACAAATAATTATTTAAAAAAAAAGAATTAATGAAAAGGAAAAAAAAAAAAAAAAAAACTGAAACGGATAAATAAGCTGCCCCCACGTGGGTGGATGTGAGCGCGGCGCCGGCAGACATCTGCTGACGGCCGCGTCCTCAAGTCCCCATCAGCAGAAACATATTATATTTGCGCTGAACTATTTTAGTCCGGCACTGAAATGTTGAATGTCAAGAAATAAGTCGACGAGGAAGCGGGAGACCGGAGATTCCAATACTGGCAGCAGTCAACTCCGCGGATCACCATGCCAACAGAATCCTGGAGAAGATGCGCCTCCCGTGCCAACTCTCAAACCCCACAGAGAGCAGAAGAAGCGGAGGGCTTTCTGAGCGTTCAGGGTGACCTACATCCTCTTTCCCTGGCGCTTGGATGGATGGGAGGCTCTCGCAGGGTCTAGTCTGGCTTCGTCCCTCTTACTGACCAAACTGAGACCAGGACGCGTGGCGTCGAGGAACGAGGCCTTGTTCCGTAACGTATGTTGGGAAGCCCCCCCCCCCACCACCGACAAAGAGCTCAGTGTGGATACCAGCACACCGACACAAACTATAGTCTGGTATGAACCGGTTGAAACCCATTTTGGGTGCTTTTACCAGCTTACAGTTGGTTTGACCAAATCATATTGAAATGTATTCTTTTGGGGTAGTTTGGGCTCCTCACGGTGGAAAAATTGAAGCAGACCAAAAAAAAAAAAAAAGAAAAGTGGTCCGAGACCACTCCCACGCAAGCAGCGTCCGTCTAACTGTTTTTTTTTTGGGGGGGGGGGGGGGTCCACGCCCAAGTTCAACTGCTGTGTCCACGGCACCAGGGAGTCAACTGTACAAGCGTTCAATAAAACGACTCAATGGTGTGCTTGTGACCCTCAAACACAGTTGAGGCCCAGCTGCTTTGGGGAATCTTTTTAACGTCCCATTTAATTATTCATGCATGCATATATTTTGTATTCATTTTTATAGGGGTCCTACGAAATCCGTAGGACCACTATTGTATTCGTAAGAAGTAGTGTGATTGTGATTTATTTTTATCCATTTGTATTTTTTCCAGACAAATTCAGCCATATCTCAAAAATGACATGGTTAAAAGTTGTGTAACTTGCCAGGCTTGTAGAACTTGTAAAATGAGTACGGCATGCAAAGGATGGGCCAGATTCGCCCATAGGTGGCGCTATAATAAGCACTGGCATTCAAAACTCCAACAGGCTGCGTTGCATACATACACCCTTGGTCGCGATGCACTTCATTGTCAGTGCTACCCGCGTGGTCAGACCATTTGGATTCAACGCAACGATGGCCACAACTTGACCGGACACCCACACACCAACTGCTTCAGTGCCTGAAGTTGTAAAAGCTGCAGATTTGGCACACATGCACCAGGTGACTGTGGGACGATATGGTGAAAGAATCACGGCAATGAGACTAATTTAAGACATACTAATAATAACTCTTGTGAAAAATACATGCAAATTACCATACTTACCAAGGTGACTGAGGTCACCACATACCTAGTAGAGCGTGAGGCGGCTATGCTAAGCCATGCTGTGCAGGAGGTGTGCTGTATATATACCGCCATACCAATTAGGACCCCTGTCATTGCTTGCAACTATATTCTACTTTTTGTTGTTGTTTATTTGGGCTTTCATTTATTCCCCACATCGATTTGGTGGCTTGTTTGTTTAGTTTAATTTATTTAATGAATTCAGTTTATTTGGCTTATCGGATTTATCTGAATGCCTTAGTTAGCAGGTTTATTTAGTTACATGGAACGATATGCTTTATTTGATTTAGATTGTTGAATGTAAGTTAATTTCTTACGGATGGTTCGCTGGTTGACCACAAAGCTGCAGATCACACCTTGGTCGCCGCGGTCACGAGGGAAGCCACGCCCCCTCAGGACCAGCTCAAAGGTCTCTGAAAACAGGGAAGGAGAAGCACGGCCGTCCGTTAGACATGGAGCAGCGAGGATGATGATGAACCAACAACAGCATTTGCCTTGACTGGATTTGGATTCCTGCCGATAGCAAAGGAATCCTTGACGTTCTGAGTGGACCATAGTCTTCTGACATCAACACATCCGTTACAAGCCACCCCGATTAAAGAACGCCTTTATGCATGCCAAGCTACCTACCACCCTACCAGTGTAAGACATCGCCCTGCAAACATATTCCCCCCCTGCTAATGCAAACTCACGAGAAATTTCACGATGGGTAAAACCGGTTTAGTGAAACCGGTTGAGCGGTCACGGAGCAGGCAGGAACCGGGCCGAGAAGCAGTGGAACGCGGTGGCCGCTGAAAACAGTTCCACTAAAAACGCAGTGTGTGCACGTGAGGTGTGGAACACACCGGGCGCTGAAACTGACCGTTCACGCAGACGGTGGACGGCTCCACGCTCACAATCTCCGTACACGACTGCTCCAGTATCTGGCGGGGGGGGAAACAAAAAAAGATAAATAAATAACAGATCAGACTTCCTTTTTGGTTTTATTGAATAGGCGGGCTATCACCAGTGATTAGAGGGCGACACCTGGGCAGCCGGGGAGACGGCCGCCTCTTTACGGCCGGATTATACCACAATATCCCGCGCCGCTCCATCCTATTAGGGACATTATCATATAAAGAGGTCCAGCGGCCAGCCGCCACACTATCTCCTGGGATTCAATAAATCAACAAAGGACAAACTATGCAAATCCTGAGACACCGTCGGTAAAGAGAGAGCGCATTACCCGAGCGATACGGCACACTTGAACCCTGCGCTCCGCGGCGGCCGGAGCCACCGTTTGTGGAGTGTGGAGGATGGGGGGGGGGGGGGGGGGGGGGCCTTATTAAATAGGATGCTTGATACGGCAGGGGGAGAAAGATAGCTGGAGCACCCCCCCCCCCACCACCACCACCACCACCCCTCACCACCCCCTCATTACTCAGTTGGCAGGGAGAGAGAGGGGAGGGCAGTCAGAGATCTATACAGTTATAGCTAGAGTAAGCCGGTCTTAACGGATGCATGGCGCAATACCTCTGGGGGAAGCTGACATGAGCGGCGCAGCCAGAGACACAAGACGAAGTGTTGGACTTTAAATGGAAGATCATTGTGTTCTGGCACAGCGCGTAGGATATCCCTTCCCTCGAAAGAGGACGCGGCGGCAGTAATTATAGTTACGCTGTGCGAGACTGGGTTAGAACTGTTAATCACCGTTGGAACTGGTAGAAACGTTGACGCGTTGATCGGGCTCCATGTGGAGCCTGCGTATCATTACCGGCTTCATTCTCACACTGCACATAACCCTCTGGCTAGGTCACCTACCTCCCTAGCCTACCACATACACACACCACACTACTGGGGCAACCTACCTCACTGACCCACCTTACCATCCTATCAGCCTACAGACAAGCCGTCACCCTACCAAGGTCTGCCTCGTCTACCTCACAACTCCCTCTCTACTTCGTTGACCTACCTTGCTATTGTAACCCAACTTATCTTACCATACCTAAATAACCTACCACACTACCTAGATAAGCTCCCTGCCTGATCTAGATAGCCTAACACCCTAGCTAGGTCAGATACAACCCTACTTAGGTCATGCAAATGCATGTTCCGGGTGACGAGTTCAAATATTACTCAATGGTACTCACAATTATAACAATTAAGGTTGAAATATTGAATTATAGGGCACAGACAGCTTATCACGTCGCCCAGTCTATAAAAACAATGCAGAAATTACAGAGCTTTTTCTTCCTCCCCCAGGACAAACGGGAAGTTGTAAGTCATTTCAGGAGGTTGGGCATACATTACTCAAGAGACCAAAAGGACAATTACAAAGAAATCCGTGGGAAAATTCACTGCTGCCGTCACCCACGTCATAACATGAAATGGTGATGAATTTGTCTATACCAAGAACTTTACTTCCTAGAAGAGACTGCAATGGCTTGCTGAACGTTTTAATAGTACCTTGCTCATGGTGGGAATATCTTGGGTCTCTGTAAATAACATCATAAAGGGTTTTGGTCTCGACCTGCCCTGTATGTAAAGCGTCGAGATAACTTCTGTAAATTTGCACTATATAAATAAAACTATATAATTTTCTGTCGTTCTTTGGGTGGATTTAGCATCAGTTTTGCCTCCTTTTGCAACAGTGCACCGACTTGGCGAATGCAATGGCTTGTGTTCGCCATGTCAAGTCAAATTCATATCTGCAGCTTCAAAGACACCGCAGAAACCTTTGACTTAAGGTCTGCAGCGGCAACAGACACAAACAGTCCATTGTTCAATTCTGTTGCTTGGCCTCATCTTTATAAACATGTCAAATGTGTGTGTTTTAATTCACTGCCGTTGTTGTTTTACTCCATGGTGTGTGTTTCAAAAGCAAAATACATGCTTTGATAGGCGGCAGATTCATTTGCGTAAGCCCAGAAGAAACTGAAACCCAAAGGGCAGAGAGGGTCTGCTTCCCCTTTGGCCGGCCCCCCCAGAGAGCCAGTGTGTCGAGAATGTAAACAGCAAATCGTTCACAATTATTTTTTAATTCGCTTCACTTAAAATATTCTCTCACCGCATGTAGCAGAGCTACTTAATGGCTCGAGCTAAATGATAAAAAAATAGATCAAATAAATATTCCTCTTCTTCCATCTGAAAGAGGTCTTAGTAAGACTTGGGTGTAAAAATAGAGTTCCGGCCAGCTGGTCGGACAAACACGTTTCTTTTACTGTTGCAGTCCAAGGCCAGGGCTGACACTCAGTCACCCACTAGGGCCAAGATAAGATACGGCAAGATAAGAACTGTGTGTGTGTGTGTGTGTGTGTGTGTGTGTGTGTCTATGTGCATGTGCGCGTGTGTGTGTGGGTCTGTGTGCGTGTGTGTGTGTGGGTCTTTGTGTGTGTGTGTGTGTGTGTGTGTGTGTGTGTGTGTGTGTGTGTGTGTGTGTGTGTGTGTGTCTATGTGCGTGTGTGCGTGTGTGTGTGGGTATGTGTGCGTGTGTGTGTGTGTGTCTATGTGCGTGTGTGTGTGGGTCTGTGTGCGTGTGTGTGTGTGGGTCTATTTGCGTGTGTGTGTGGGTCTGTGTGTGTGTGTGTGTGTGTGTGGGGGGGTCTATGTGCGTGTGTGTGTGGGTCTGTGTGTGTGTGTGTGTGTTGGTCTTTGTGCGTATGTGTGTGTGCATGCCTGTGTGAGTATGTGGTTGAGTTACAGCTGTCATGACAATAGGAACAGGGTGGTTAGAATCATTCTGACTCAGAGGCAAACTGCTCTTATTCACTTCCTGCCCCCACCGACTGAGACGCACGCACACAGCAGAGTGTGCACACACATTCCCACAGACCCAGACACACCAACAGACCTGCACACACACACACACACACACCCACACTGTGGACTTACAGAGTTGACGATGCCTCTGAGAGCGTGGAAGCCATCTTTGACAGGAAACACTTGGTCTTTGGAGTCCGCCACCTCCGCCAGCTGCCCGAATACACAAACACAAACAACATGGTCAATGTAAACACAAACAACATCAGATCAGACCAACCACACAAACAAGCAGCATTTACACTAATGACGTAGACAATATAAACATGAACATAAATAAACATAAATAAATAATAAACATAAACAAAGTGAACCACACATGAATATATAAGCTACATGAACAATGCAAACCAACAAAACAAACAACGCATAATATAAACACACAGATAAACATTATTAACATTAACAACAATAAACATTATAATCAACACAAACAACATAAAAATAAACTACAATACAGCTTGCTGTATTTGCTATAGGGTCCTACTTGGTATGGTGAGCATGGCCTGATGCATGCCTCAAAGTACGGACATCATTTGATTTTGCGCCGCGTCTCATGATACGTATGGTCGAGGTGGGACTCAAACAGTACACCTACTGCACGACGTGGCTCAGCATTACCACCCCAAGCTCCACCACTGAGGCAGCTCTCACCCAGCAGGGGCAGGACAGACCATATTTTCAAGTTCAAGCTCAAGTTCAAGTAACTTTAGTATCAAGTGTGCTACATGACAGGCATATAGCACAAATGAAATTGTAGTCCTCTCAGACCTTTTGAGACTATATTTTGAGAGGTCACCATTCTTCCATGCCTTACGTGGTAAAGTATGTATGCAAATAGGGTCAAATAGCATTGCCATGCTATAAAAGCAGGTTTACCAGAGGTAAACATCATAAAACGTCATCAAGCCTGTCTCCAAGACAAACAGCGGCAAAATGTGTTTCGTGACATTTCTGACAAAATGTTTAGTACATGGCTCGCACGCCGGCTCTGTGCTCCAAGGGCTACAAGGACTTGACTGGTCACTTGGGTGGACCAGTATATTCTGAGAATGAGCAGTACGTGGAGGAAATGGTGATCGTGGTAGGTTTAGTAAAATGGCATTGTGTGTGGCGGCAATGCTAAGCTATATACCAGAAGTCAATGTCTCAATAACAACATTTCCAACCACTTCCTTGGTTGACGTCAGACTTGAACCAGCAACCTCAGTGATCGTCCCCATGTTTCTACCACTGCACCACACGCTCATGTGACCAGTCAAAGGCAGATGAGACATACAAAGTATATTTGGAGAAGGAACAGTCTTTTCTATGTGGAGGAAATGCTGAGTTTAATATGTATGGTAAAATGGCATTTGCCATAAAAACTGTTTTACCAGATGTAAAAATTGTAAAGTCATCATCAACCGTGTTTCTAAAGTAAATAGTGGCAAAGTCCACCATCAAAATGGCCTTAAGAGAAATTATGTGTGTACCCCTTTAAGAGCATTGGCAAGAGACTGCAATTTAGATTGGCGAACTTCAAACAAATGCATCCACTGTGTTTTTTGAGATGTATACTTAAAATTTGGATGGGTATACAATGGAATCTTCTCTTTTCTATCCGAGCCTACAAAGTGATAGCCGTTTGAATGACCCGTATTTTCATATATTTTACATAGAATTATCATGATGAATAGCGCATAAATACAACGTTTAATGCGTCTTGCAGTTTCCTGTTATAGTGCCACCTATGGGCGACTCTGGCCCATCCTTTGCATGCCTCAATGATTTTACAAGTTCAACAAGCATGCCAAGTTATACAACATTTTACAATGTAGTTTTTGAGAAATTAATGAAAAAACCCCAATACTAACGAATACAATAGGGTTCCTATTGATTTTGTAGGACTATTAATAATAAATATTAATAACTACTAATAATACTAGCAAATACAATAGGCCCCTAATAAACAACGTGGATCAAGTAAGTAATCAAGTAAGTGTACCTGATGCTCTTTGAAGTCCTTGACTCCTACACAGTAAACTCTGGCGCCAAACGTGCGCGATATGGTAGCCTGCAAAACATAGCATGGTAGAAACATATGATTTAAATATAACATGTGACTGTGATTAATACAACATTGTATCGGCATAAAATATCATAAACATAACAGTATGCGTTATTCAGATCACATCACACCTGTTATTAAAACATTGTACAACATGTTATGAACACGTTATGAATAAACTGTATTGCATGTTATAAACACAGCATGATATAGTATGATATAGCATGTATATGTTATAATTCTAACCTCCTTGACTGTGAGTTCCAGAATATAAGGCGTGAGCTCTCCGTCTGTCAGAGCGATGATGATGCTGGCCGACCTGTGAGGCTGCGCACTGATCTGAGTTGAGGCCTTCAGGATAGCACAGCTAGTTAGTACTGGTTAACACAACTAGTTAGTACTGGTTAGACACAATAGTATGCACTTGGTAAAACAGTTAGTTAGTACTGGCTAACACAACTAGTTGGTTTATGTTAACACAGATAGTAAATACTGGTTAACACAACTAGGTTGTACTGGTTAAAACAGCCGTTTAGTACCAGTTAACAAAATGTGTTAGCAATGACATGAAAACAACCAGTCAGTCACTGACAGATTACCACAGCTAGTTAGTACAGAAATACTACTAATTAACACAATCATTTCATTCACTTTGTACACATTCACATTCACTTTGTACTGAAACACAATTAGGATGCACTGTAATGTTAACACAGCTTGTAGGTAGAGACCATCTACTTATTACCTAAATAAGTGTCATTAAAGGGGTCATATAATACCATTTTTGTGGCTGTTCATTGCTGCAAAACCTTTGTCAAAAATGCTGGGTTTTAGTCTGCTCTGATTGGTCAGCTGGCCCACTCTGTTATAATGGTCAAATGCTTAGCGCACGTGTCGGATATCTCACGCCCCTGAGTCCCTAGCAGCTGTAAACATTGCAGAAATCAATGACTGACCGAAATTTTATTTCATATTTCAGTTGGAAATTGCACCAGAATGCAAAGCGAAGTGGAAAAATTCTGTTGCAAAGAAATGCAAAACGTATAATGAATTACTACAGCCTTCGCTTTGCATCGTTCTGTGTTATATTTTGAATCTATCCTAACACAACTTATTTGAAATACAAGTTTGACAGTGAAACACACAAACGCTTCCAGGTTCAATTTTCCCCAATGCAGTGATGTTGCCCCCAGAGTTTGCTTCATTATAAAACTGAATTTGTTGTAAATCATTCAACTTTTCTTAATCAGGTTGTCCACGCTATGTGCATGGTACACCATCCAGGTCTATAGCCAAAGTGTTTTAATCCCTACACTACACTTTCTTTTACAAAATGTCAACTGGAGCTAGGAAGGAATGTCCTCATCCTGTCTCGTGAGGTACCCCGGATACACCAGGAGTTTCCTGTTCAGCTGGACAGTATGTCGTCTTCCGACCGCCCCTTGACTGAAGCGGGAGACATGGCGGGCAACCAAGACCACCTGTGAGGGTCCCTCACGCTGGGATGACAGGTCCTTGGTTACGGGAATCATCCTACACTAAACAAATGCCGTTGGGTCCCGCAACACCGCATCAAAATGACGAGCCTCATCAGGTCTTCCACATAATGCGTGAAATGTTGCATTCAAATGGTCACTTTGTGTTTCTACAGAAAGCACTTTTCTGAGGTGTCCGAGGAGCCTAACCCACTCTCAGACAAAAAATCTGAAAAAAATCAACGGGCTGTCCACAATGAGCTCCGCACATCCACGCACACCATGGCGTTATACTAGAAGTGTCAGAGAGGCTAAATCGTCTCTCGCACGCTACAGTCAACCACTGCCCAGATATCCAGAGATCCACACATCCGCAAACACCTTGCCGCCGGTGTCCCATGGGCGTGGCGTCGATAAATGTACCAAACTCAAACCCAAACCTGTGGTCAGTGTTTTGAGGAGACTGGTAAACGTAGGATTTTACCCCAATTTTCTCAATATTACGGTCTTATTTTAGTTAGTGACAAAATGGCATAGATTACTATGTTCATGATCATATAAGACATATTATTATTATACACACCATGTTTAATAAAAACAGTTTAGGATTTAATTGTAATAAGCTTTAACAATGTAAATGTGCACTGTTTTTATTGGCTTTGTGGTGCATCCACCCTTGCATCCATCCCTTATGTTAAGATGCATCCAACACCTGAGCATAACGTGAGTTAGCAAGTTAGCTGACGCCTACAGATTATAAACACTATAAAAGGTGAGGTAGCTTTCCCAAAGGCTGTACAGCTGTCAGCTGTCCATTCTCAGTAGTAACTACCTCGTTTGCCTTAAACAGAACAACTTAAAGGTTGTGATCCTGAATCTACAGGTTGCAAGGCTCCAGTTCCGGAAGCAGTCCTCCGTAGAAATAAGGGTAAAGTCAAACTGAATTTGAACCACTGATTCTACACTGATTTGTCTTCCTTCTGGAGTCCATACAAAGGAGATCTGCCTTTGTGCCGACCACAGCAGCATCTTCTCGACATGGCACTACCAGAACTCCAAACTCCAGTGGCCACCGCTCCGGCTAGCTTTGTTTGAGGGCGTACCAAACTAGCCGGGAGGTGGGACTCCTGCACTTCCCTGATTTGTTGGCGTATCAAAATCACAGAAGGAATTGCTGACAGCAAACAGGCCTTTTCAGGTGGTTTAAAAGAGGCATTCTTTGTGGGAGAGTAACTCCATTTGGCTTGGATTTAGAACTTTGTAGCTTAGCAGACCTTATACGTGGATTTAAAAAAGCTATACAACACAGTAAAGGAAACGGACAAAGCATGATATGACCCCTTTAATACTGTCATGCTATTTATTACTACCAGACAACTTACCGCCTTCATCCCTTCATGCATGTAGGTTTCTCCTGCAGGGATTTGGGCTTTCAGATCCTTAAGACCCTGTTCAATCTTCGCCCTGCAAACACACTCTCTGTGATCCACTTGAACTGTTCACTACTGTCGGTGCTTACTATTTGTGTGACACTATAACCGTCTGCCAACAGTCAGCAGGGACAAAGGGGATTTCATTCTCATAATACAATGACAAAACATTATTCTTCATCTGAGGAGCTTACTGGACAGTTCATCTTCATATAATGCATTTTCCAAAGTCCTGGTTAACAAATGTATATGCTACCTGTCACTGCTGAGGGGAAGGAGAACCCGGGCCTGGGTGGAGAACACAATGAAGGACACCTTTGTGTGAGGGCTGTAGGACGACAACAACAACAACAACATGAAGTCAACCACACATCATCATAACATAGAAACACATCAACAACAATATCAGAACAACACAACCTCAGCACAACACAGCATCACATGCCATATCAACACAACACAACGGCATTGCAACAACTCAACAGCACAGTACTTAGCAGCAGGGGTATGTCCTGGTGGCACATGCCCCCCAAAAGTGCCCCTAAATCTAAAATGTCTAATAAATCTGCCAGTTGATGGGATTGGACTGCAAATCGATCAGTCAATCAAAATCTAGATGTGACATCATGACAAAGATCTTGGGTCAACACAATGCTACAGCACAAATATCTCGGACTGCCACACAATAAGATAAAAACAAACTACACACACACACACCATATCTATTACACACATATTACGACACACACATCACAACACGCTGCACACGTCACACACCATGAAGGACTGAGGTGTGATTATTTCTTCATCCTGTTGCATTTCCTGCGCCCATCACGGTCACCTCATTCAACTGCTGCATTAACTCTCGACAGGAAGAATAAATAATCACACCTCGGCCCTTTCCTGTCCACTAATATTAGAATGTGACTTCATGTTCACACTTCCTACCAGCACATTTAGTGACTCATCAATACACTGACAGGAAGCAGGTTGTGAGTCACGTGTCCATCCGTCCTGTGTACCTGAGGGTAGACAGTAATAGATGTACACACACACACAGTCGCCGCGGCGACTGGTTTCCCGCGATACGCCAACGCCGCCGCCATATGTGAGAGCCAAGACCACCGTTATGCTGGACAAAAAGCACTGTAAAAGTTTTGATTACTTTCAGAGTCGTTTTAATATTCATATCAAATCGTATTCTAGTTTTTGTAAATAAAAATGTCTCTGAAATATAAAACATACACATAATTACTTCAATGTGGGCTCTCAACTGGTCAGGCTTCGGGACCCGCCATCACCCCTTAATGACAAGCCGCGACCCAAATCAAGGAAAATTTTCTAACTTCTCAAATGTATTATAACATAACATAACACTTCAGTAACTACTTACTACTTAGTTACTACTAAACTATTCAGTCACTTATTCAGGCAATAAAATAAAGAGGGCTCCGAGCACTCTGCTGCATAAAAATAGATATGTTGTATACTAGCAATGGTTAACCTAGCAATTGAAATGCTAGGAACTTGTTCTGGTGACTTTCTTACTGTATTAGCAGCAATGAAATGTTTCACCCTCTTGTGACAAATGCACTCTTTGTAAATCGCTTTGGATAAAAGAGTCTGCTAAATGCCCTAAATGTAAATGTAACTAAAAAATCATCTTCAAATCCTCTTCAAAATAAAAGCACAAAATAATCTTTTTTTTTCCCCGGACAACGGCTCCGCGACCCACTTTTGGGTCACGACCCACCAGTTGAGAACCACTGACGTAGATCGTAAACCATTCAATAAAAACTTCTCAATTGAAAAATCGGTTGAAAGTGCTTTTCGTCCAGAGAAAAAAACGCAGCTCCCCCGTTAGCATAGTTTGTTTACAGGCCGGTCTCGGCCACCGCAATACTGCGCCGTCGTCGACGTGCGATCCTCGGGCCGCTACAGCGTCCGCGCGTCCACGTCCACGTCTGTGGGACGACAGCCGCCACACAACCTGGGATCTCAGCTGGCGTAGACTGTGACTGAAGATAGTTTGGACTAATCTTACCAGGCTTCTAGTCACAGCACAGCTGCTACGCAACCTACGGTACAGGCTGCTCTCAGGTGTTCATATGTCCGAGTCGGCCAGCATTGTTTATTGTCAATCTGAATACCCTCCGTTTGGTCAACAGTTTCAACACTGTTCTTTTAAAAAGAGGACACGTATCCAAACGCACAAGCATTACAAAAGAACACACACTCCCCACCAAGTACAGCGTGTCTCTGACAGGAAGCCAGAAAGATGCATTGTGGGTCTTCAGATGCGACAGGCGTCCAGAGCATAAGGAGAGGTGCTGATATTTCTCTCCCACGGGACACATGGCCTGGCTGCAACCCTCCCCCACGGAGCCGCTAACGTAGCTGCTATCATAGCACAGTCCTTAAGCCACATGGCCAGACTTGGCTTGCAGCAGACGTATATACATCTACATCCTGCCTCCAAAGTCACACGTGGGCTGAAAGCTACACATCGAAACACGCAGAACCCACAGCCGTTTCGGCGTTGTATTCACAGAGAGACAAAACACTGAAGCTTAGACTCTGGACTGAGCTGATGGGTGGCGGTGGATGCATGGTGGTAGTGCTAGTGGTGGTGGTGGTGGTGGTGGTATTGGGGGTGGATGCATGGTGGTAGTGCTAGTGGTGGTGGTGGTGGTATTGGGGGTGGATGCATGGTGGTGCTAGTGGTGGTAGTAGTAGTAGTGGTGGTCAAGGTGTTGGGGGGGGGGGGCTGTACGGTGGTGGTGGTGAAGGTGGATGCATGGTGATGGAGGAAGACGTGGTAGTGGTGGTGGGTGTAGAGATGGTGGTGATGGTGGTTATTATGGGCGGATGCATGGTGGCGGTGGTGTTTGGGATAGATAGGTGTCGGTGTTTGGGGAAAATGGGTGTATGCATGTGGGTTGGACTGTTTGGGCGGTGGTGGTGGTGGTGGATGATGGGTGCTGTGTTAGGGGTGGATGCATGTGGTCTGTGGGCGTAGCTCCGGCGATGGGTGGTGGAGGACAACCCCCCCCCCCCCCCCCCCTCCCCAATACCCCCCCCCCCCCCCGCCACCATCACCACCACCACCACCACCTCCGCTCCGCTCGCCCAGCCCTGAGACGGCTGCTCCTCCACCCACTGCCACATGGTGCCTCTGCTATTTTCTCCAACCAAAGCGCTCGGACCGGCTGGAGCTGGCAGTCCGGCGCTCGCAGGACGGAGACGAAGCGACAAGACTTCCTTTCTTTTTTTTCTTCACACACAGACGGAGCAGGCGTGAGCTGCTAAGTCTTCACATGTGTGACAGAACTAAACATTTAGAACCCAACCACTTGGCCCAAATTAATTAGTCTCAAAAACACAAAGAACAAGAAGATTATGACGGGGAAATGTCTTGAGAGGAACCGGCCCCAGAAGCGGTGAGGTTGTGCTCCACTACTGCGCTTTCAACAAGCACCATGGCAGAGTTTTTTTTTTTCCACGCCCTGCAGGTACACATATCCTGTCTTGGCGTTATGTGACCCACCTGACAAACCGCTCTGTCAAATTCTTGACGAAGGAGTAGATCTCCCCCCATTCGTGGGCCACGCTGGCAGACCTGCGAGAGAGGAGGAGACAGGATGTTGAGCAACACACTGACCAGTCACCAGTGACATTGTATCATAATCAGCACTCGCGTCACAGCGAAATTCCAACACACCGGGACCCTGACTCTTGAGTAACTTCTTCTTGTCAATAACAAGTCAATGTCACTGGAGTAGTTTTCTCGGCTACTTCCAGGTTTGGTGGTGACAACACCACAGCAATGGCACCAGTGGTTCTTGCAGGGTTCCTGCAGGACAGGCGTCCATATCTACTTTAAAAAGTTGACTTGTAGGCCACCTCCACCAATCCTGACCTACCTTGCAGCACATCCAACAGGCCTACCTCCGCCAAGCCTAAAATGTCTTAGAATACCCTAGTGAAAGCCCCCCTCCCCTCCCCGACACGCACACGCACACGCGCACGCACACACACACACACACACACACACACACACACACACACACACACACACACGAACATGTCGCTGCTTGGAGTCGGACGTGTCTTTACTTACTTGTCCAGAACGAAGTACAGGTCGTAGGCTCCATGACACGACGCCTCCTCTGCGGCGGTGGACGAGATGAGCAAAGTGAGGATTACAGCGGTCACTACGGTCCAGGCAGCTGTTCTCATGCTCTTTGTTATTTGGTTTTCCAGGACTGGAGAATGCAGAGTCACAGCGGTTACTCCTTCAGAGAAGGAAAGACGCTCTCACGTCTCTTGCGATGCAACTAATCCGACAAAACAAAACAAAGTCACTCCACTCCAGCGAATAGCTGTTTGTGAAATACGGGGAAGTTACTGGAGTTACACCATAACTGTCGGACGTAGTGCCCTGGCTGAGTCGGTATTAATCATCGTGCATATGACAATAATCACGTCAGTAAATAACTTCTTCCTAGGTGGGGAACTTCCCTATAGGACACTTCCAAAAGTTTACCTACTTGAGGGTCCTTCTACTGAGCATGCGCAGTGGAGCTCAAGTTCAGTTTTGGTCTCAGCTTTATCTATGTAGGCGAATGCAAAATATTGTTGATTATATGAGGTTATCTCCAAAATACAATAACTTTATTGCAGTTTTTCAACATTTAACTAAGCTAACGTTTGGTTTAATTTAGATTTTATAAAATCAATGCTTTGTGGTTGATTGTTTCGGGCTACAGACCTACCCTGGGCGTCTTTATGAGCGTTCAGCCGCAGATTGTAGTTTTCTAGTAGACGACGAACGGTGCGAAGAACCAGAATATACACTCTTCATTAAGTTTTACTCGGTCTTACTGAGTTTTGCCATTTGAGCACATATTGTAATTTATAAAATGTTCTACTATTATTCCTACGTACAATTCCTTCCCTTCATAAGATCAGGTATGAAACCGGTATAATCTAAACTTTAAGTGTGTGGCGCACACGCGTGAATGATAAAACACACCCAGCCGAAACCAACCACCAAATTACCGTTGTAAGGGACTCTCTCCACACACACTCTCTCTCTCTCTCTCTCTCTCTCTCTCTCTCTCTCTCTCTCTCTCTCTCTCTCTCTCTCTCTCTCTCTCTCTCTCTCTCTCCTCTCTCTCTCTCTCTCTCTCTCTCTCTCTCTCTCTCTCTCCGTCTATTTGGTGGCGTGACGCTCCTTAATCAATAGGCTAATTTGCTATAGCGTGCCATCAGACCGCAGTAGCAGTTTAATTCTCTGGTAAATTAAGAGTGAATCCGGTATTTTAATTAGGATGTTAATTCTTGTCTTTCTACCTGACTGCGTGCATAGACACCGTGGCCCTAAACTCGCTCTCCCGCTCCTGAAATATCATTTATTCAATATACCCCATACACCAGATAGCTTTCATAACCACAGAGGAGCTATTGTTTATGTTTTCCAAGAGAGTTAATGGGTCAGAGCGCTGAATGAAAGATGGGTTATGTTATCTATACCTGATCTATAACCCTAACCCTCATCTATTACCCTGCATAGAAGAGACAGGGGTGGAGATAGGAACGGAGAGGAGAGGAGGGGAAAGGAGCACAGGAAGAGAGATCTGTTTCTGATCCTCTCAGATCAGAAGCCAAGGAGCATCGTCCAAGCGGTATTAGTCACAATAACATCCATTCAGGGGTCGTAACACCTTCCATAACTCTTCATTAGCTTAATAACTGCACTTTTAACTGCTTTGGTCTTCTTTTGGAAAGTGCTGTCACGTTGAAATAGAAGAGCTTGTCTGCATGAAAATACCGTCTATCAATCAACAGTGCAAGATCGGTGTCAAATGACACAAAGACGTGCACACCTACACACTGTTCCTTACTCCCTCCTCATCTCTAGTGAGGTATTTTATCCCTCTTGCTTTCTCTTCATCTCTCCTCTCTACTTTGCTCTCTTTCTCTTTTTTATTGTATTCTCTCTTCATTTCTCTCTCCCTCTCTTACTGTATGTGATATTCTTCCTCTGGTGTTCTCTCCTCTCTGTTCTCACGTCTGATCCCTCTGTTCTCCACTGGGTTCCTATCTGTTCTCCTCTGGTTTCCTCTCTGTTCTCCTCTGTTTTCTCTCTGTTCTCCTCTGGGTTCCTCTCTGTTCTCCTCTGGTGTCCTCTCTGTTCTCCTCTGGTTTCCTCTCTGTTCTCCTCTGGTGTCCTCTCTGTTCTCCTCTGGTTTCCTCTCTGTTCTCCTCTGGTTTCCTCTCTGTTCTCCTCTGGTTTCCTCTCTGTTCTCCTCTGGGTTCCTCTCTGTTCTCCTCTGGTTTCCTCTCTGTTCTCCTCTGGTTTCCTCTCTGTTCTCCTCTGGGTTCCTCTGTTCTCCTCTGGTTACCTCCCTGTTCTCCTCTAATCTCTGAAAGACAGAGTGCTAGCACGAGAGAGAGGTCAGGCATCATTCAGTGGAACATCGAAGTGATGAATTGAGGTCAGGAACACTTCAGCTGTCTTCATTACAGCAACACAAGATGACAGGACCATGTATTAGAATGTAGGTTCATGTATTTGAACATATTTTAGCTAGGCCTATTATATTTAAATGAGTTTGATTGTTTTTAACATATAGAAGGTTAACGCATCAACAAATATTCAGATGTTTGAAATTCAGAGCTAAGGAGCATAAAGTTAGCGAGCATACAGTTATCGAGCTTGAGGTTAGTTGGTGCAAAATTAGCGATCGTAAAGTTAGCGAGCATAAGGTCAGCAAGCGTGATGCTAGTGAACGTAAAGTTAATGAGTGTGAGGCTAGGGGGTGTAAAGTTAGTGCGCGTAAAGTTAGCAAGCGTGAAGTCAGCGAGCGCACAGTTAGTGGGCCCGAGGTTGGCGCGGTGAGAGAGTGTAAGGCTAAGGCAAGCGTGAGCTTAGCGAGCGTGAAGTTAGCAAGTATGGGGTTACTGAGCGTGTTGCCATGCAGCATCTCCGCAATGTTATTCAGACCCAGCAGCCCTGAACAAGGCAGACTGACAGGGATGCCTACGTCTCAGTTAATGGCTAGAGTGGCGCCCCTCCCCCACCCCCCACCCCCATGGGGGAGAGGGGGGGGGGGGGGGGGGGGGGGGGGGAGAGTAAAGTCCAGCTCTCTGGCAGGTCATCAAGCACAGCCACCTCTCCTGCCTGCTCCTCCGCTACGCAGCAAACCCGCCCCGGGCGCTTCCCTTCCGTACAACAATCACCCTGTTTACCGCTCATCTCTGAAATGTTCCCGCGTCTGTCAGGGGACTCCTCCACTGAAAGAGAACTTCCTCCAGCCCTCTGGCGCCGCGCGCTGACCCCACAGCCAGGCGGCGGCCGCGTGTACCTCCGCCGCTACCCACACGGAATATAAATGCTGTCATTAAACATTCATCCACACCAGCGCTCCGCGGAACAATGGCGTGCATCAAGTATGGATGGGTTGGCGCCAGATGTGATTCTTAGTGCTGCATAGCCCGTCCATGACATGTACATCTGTCAGGGCATCTGCCAGAATAGACTTAAGAACATGTTGTCTTGTTTTCTCACAGGAGCGCTGGTCTCCCGACAACAAGGCACCACCAGAAGGCACTTGGAGAACCCCTAAGTTTTCACCGAGAGGCACGCGGGATGACTGAGGACATCTGAAAGGACAATGAAGTAATGACAGTAGCTTGGCAGCTAGCTCCTCCAGCAGAGCTACGCCTTGGTGCCACAGCGTTACTTTTAGTTTTATATTTTAGTTTGTTGGTCAGGCCCTAGAATAGCTGTTTTCTTTCGACTGTCTCTTGTGATGATCTGTCATTCTCCACAGATTTCTCCACAGAATCCTGAATCAACGAAGACCCACACCCACAGCCACGGACACAAACACACGCAAACACACACACACGCACACTACTGTGAGAGGAGCACCTAGCATCAAGGAGACGTCACCCCTCACTCAACTTGACAAGCGTGCCGTCCCGCATCCAGCCTGATGACCTGACGACCACCGCATCCAGGGGGTTGTCATGACGACCAGGAGGATGAGGGATGCAGACGTCCTCATCATCACGTCTCTTGACAGATACCCTTTACAGCCCGGCCACTCCAAGCACCTCCAAACTACCCATCAGCCCCGGCTGCTAACCCTCTGGACCAGGGTGAAGGATGTGGTGGGGAGGTGTAGGAGATGGAGGAGGTGGTGGATGGGAGGTGGAGGCGTAGCTGGGGAGGAAATGGTAGGAAAGCAGGAAGAGGATGGCCGGGAAGAGGAGGTGATCTTTCCCGGGAACGCACTGGGTAGAGAACACAACATCTCCTGTGTAGTGAGGTCATGCTGGTGGTGGACAGCATGAGTTATGTTGGAGAGCACTAGAGGATATTGTTTAGAGAAGTTGTTAAGTTGTTATTTCAACGTGTTTAGAGACACAATCATCCAAACCCTGGAATAAACAACTGTCTGTCAACTCGTGTACATTAAGTGAGATTTTTTTTACATCAACTAAATAATTGAAAGATAGAAATCTTTAATCTTCTTGTAATCTGGAAGCCTGGAAATGAAACTAAATCTTCAAACGTCAGCTCTGTTGTCCTGGCAACAGCCAAAACATCCATGTTGTCTTTCTTCCGTTTGGTTTTGTTTATCTGCACAGCAACAGAGTCACAACTTACTTCCAATTCTCTACTTTTGGATCAACAAAGAACTAGAATAAAACTACCACTCTATAGTATAAAACTACTACGATATAGTATGGAACTACCACTCTATATACATAATATTACCAGTATATCATTAAACTACCAGTCTATACTGTACAATTACCACTCCCACTAAAAACACATTAGACAATCAGTTAATCATGCAGGACTATTATTATAATGTAAAAAAATATATTTGTAAACAGTGTATCTAAGACCTCATCAAAACATCAATAATTTTCAGTCCTGACACTGGATTAAGTTTAAATATAATCTCATAGTGTCTGCTCTAGCTTCTCAACCTCAAAATAGTCCAACTCGAACTTTTGTTGGAGAAGCCATTTCAGTCACATATATATATATATATATATATATTTATATATATATATATATATATATATATATATAAAACATCATAATTTGTGAGAGTGAAGTTAGTTTCTGATGGAGGACGTTCAGATTCAGAGTCCCTTCACTGAGGGCCGCGTCACCCCGCGGCTAGGTCCTGATGATCTACACCCCCCCCTCACACAGGAAGCAGGACGTCCCGGCAGTTCCTGTCCTCTCAGCAGCGTTGCATTCAGTGTGAACTTTTAATGCGATTACTGCGGGCATGCGACGGAGCAGCACTCCCACCCGTCCCTCACGGCGATCGCCCCCCTCTCTCTG
>JAXIVH010000707.1:0-27447 GCA_036785325.1 Urophycis tenuis | reverse complement strand
GGTTGAGAAGCTAGAGCAGACACTATGAGATTATATTTAAACTTAATCCAGTGTCAGGACTGAAAATTATTGATGTTTTGATGAGGTCTTAGATACACTGTTTACAAATATATTTTTTTACTTTATAATAATAAAGTCCTGCATGATTAAACTGATTGTCTAATGTGTTTTTAGTGGGAGTGGTAATTGTACAGTATAGACTGGTAGTTTAATGATATACTGGTAATATTATGTATATAGAGTGGTAGTTCCATACTATATCGTAGTAGTTTTATACTATAGAGTGGTAGTTTTATTCTAGTTCTTTGTTGATCCAAAAGTAGAGAATTGGAAGTAAGTTGTGACTCTGTTGCTGTGCAGATAAACAAAACCAAACGGAAGAAAGACAACATGGATGTTTTGGCTGTTGCCAGGACAACAGAGCTGACGTTTGAAGATTTAGTTTCATTTCCAGGCTTCCAGATTACAAGAAGATTAAAGATTTCTATCTTTCAATTATTTAGTTGATGTAAAAAAAATCTCACTTAATGTACACGAGTTGACAGACAGTTGTTTATTCCAGGTGTTTGGGATGATTGTGTCTCTAAACACGTTGAAATAACAACGTCTCTAAACAATATCCTCTAGTGCTCTCCAACATAACTCATGCTGTCCACCACCAGCATGACCTCACTACACAGGAGATGTTGTGTTCTCTACCCAGTGCGTTCCGGGAAAGATCACTTCCTCTTCCCGGCCATCCTCTTCCTGCTTCCTACCATTTCCCTCCCCAGCTACGCCTCCACCTCCCATCCACCACCTCCTCCATCTCCTACACCTCCCCACCACATCCTTCACCCCTGGTCCAGAGGGTTAGCAGCCGGGGCTGATGGGTAGTTTGGAGGTGCTTGGAGTGGCCGGGCTGTAAAGGGTATCTGTCAAGAGACGTGATGATGAGGACGTCTGCATCCCTCATCCTCCTGGTCGTCATGACAACCCCCTGGATGCGGTGGTCGTCAGGTCATCAGGCTGGATGCGGGACGGCACGCTTGTCAAGTTGAGTGAGGGGTGACGTCTCCTTGATGCTAGGTGCTCCTCTCAGTAGTGTGCGTGTGTGTGTTTGCGTGTGTTTGTGTGCGTGGCTGTGGGGTGTGGGTCTTCGTTGATTCAGGATTCTGTGGAGAAATCTGTGGAGAATGACAGATCATCACAAGAGACAGTCGAAAGAAAACAGCTATTCTAGGGCCTGACCAACAAACTAAAATATAAAAACTAAAAGTAACACTGTGGCACCAAGGCGTAGCTCTGCTGGAGGAGCTAGCTGCCAAGCTACTGTCATTACTTCATTGTCCTTTCAGATGTCCTCAGTCATCCCGCGTGCCTCTCGGTGAAAACTTAGGGGTTCTCCAAGTGCCTTCTGGTGGTGCCTTGTTGTCGGGAGACCGGAGCTCCTGTGAGAAAACAAGACAACATGTTCTTAAGTCTATTCTGGCAGATGCCCTGACAGATGTACATGTCATGGACGGGCTATGCAGCACTAAGAATCACATCTGGCGCCAACCCCATCCATACTTGATGCACGCCATTGTTCCGCGGAGCGCTGGTGTGGATGAATGTTTAATGACAGCATTTATATTCCGTGTGGGTAGCGGCGGAGGTACACGCGGCCCGCCGCCTGGCTGTGGGGTCAGCGCGCGGCGCCAGAGGGCTGGAGGAAGTTCTCTTTCAGTGGAGGAGTCCCCCTGACAGACGCGGGAACATTTCAGAGATGAGCGGTAAACAGGGTGATTGTTGTACGGAAGGGAAGCGCCCGGGGCGGTTTGCTGCGTAGCGGAGGAGCAGGCAGGAGAGGTGGCTGTGCTTGATGACCTGCCAGAGAGCTGGACTTTACTCTCCCCCCCCCCCCCCCCCCCCCCATGGGGGTGGGGGGTGGGGGAGGGGCGCCACTCTAGCCATTAACTGAGCTAGCCATTAACTGAGACGTAGGCATCCCTGTCAGTCTGCCTTGTTCAGGGCTGCTGGGTCTGAATAACATTGCGGAGATGCTGCATGGCAACACGCTCACTAACCCCATACTTGCTAACTTCACGCTCGCTAAGCTCACGCTTGCCTTAGCCTTACACTCTCTCACCGCGCCAACCTCGGGCCCACTAACTGTGCGCTCGCTGACTTCACGCTTGCTAACTTTACGCGCACTAACTTTACACCCCTAGCCTCACACTCATTAACTTTACGTTCACTAGCATCACGCTTGCTGACCTTATGCTCGCTAACTTTACGATCGCTAATTTTGCACCAACTAACCTCAAGCTCGATAACTGTATGCTCGCTAACTTTATGCTCCTTAGCTCTAAATTTCAAACATCTGAATATTTGTTGATGCGTTAACCTTCTATATGTTAAAAACAATCAAAACTCATTTAAATATAATAGGCCTAGCTAAAATATGTTCAAATACATGAACCTACATTCTAGTACATGGTCCTGTCATCTTGTGTTGCTGTAATGAAGACAGCTGAAGTGTTCTGACCTCAATTCATCACTTCGATGTTCCACCTGAATGATGCCTGACCTCTCTCTCGTGCTAGCACTCTGTCTTTCAGAGATTAGAGGAGAACAGAGAGGAAACCAGAGGAGAACAGAGAGGACCCAGAGGAGAACAGAGAGGAAACCAGAGGAGAACAGAGAGGAACCCAGAGGAGAACAGAGAGGAAACCAGAGGAGAACAGAGAGGAAACCAGAGGAGAACAGAGAGGAACCCAGAGGAGAACAGAGAGGGAAACCAGAGGAGACAGAGAGGAACCCAGAGGCGAACAGAGAGGAACCAGAGAGAACAGAGAGGAAACCAGAGAGAACAGAGAGGAAACCAGAGAGAACAGAGAGGACACCAGAGAGAACAGAGAGGAACCCAGAGGAGAACAGATAGGAACCCAGTGGAGAACAGAGGGATCAGACGTGAGAACAGAGAGGAGAGAACACCAGAGGAAGAATATCACATACAGTAAGAGAGGGAGAGAGAAATGAAGAGAGAATACAATAAAAAGAGAAAGAGAGCAAAGTAGAGAGGAGAGATGAAGAGAAAGCAAGAGGGATAAAATACCTCACTAGAGATGAGGAGGGAGTAAAGGAACAGTGTGTAGGTGTGCACATCTTTGTGTCATTTGACACCGATCTTGCACTGTTGATTGATAGACGGTATTTTCATGCAGACAAGCTCTTCTATTTCAACGTGACAGCACTTTCCAAAAGAAGACCAAAGCAGTTAAAAGTGCAGTTATTAAGCTATGAAGAGTTATGGAAGGTGTTACGACCCCTGAATGGATGTTATTGTGACTAATACCGCTTGGACGATGCTCCTTGGCTTCTGATCTGAGAGGATCAGAAACAGATCTCTCTTCCTGTGCTCCTTTCCCCTCCTCTCCTCTCCGTTCCTATCTCCACCCCTGTCTCTTCTATGCATGGTAATAGATGAGGGTTAGGGTTATAGATCAGGTATAGATAACCTAACCCATCTTTCATTCAGCGCTCTGACCATTAACTCTCTTGGAAAACATAAACAATAGCTCCTCTGTGGTTATGAAAGCTATCTGGTGTATGGGGTATATTGAATAAATGATGATTTTCAGGAGCGGGAGAGCGAGTTTAGGGCCACGGTGTCTATGCACGCAGTCAGGTAGAAAGACAAGAATTAACATCCTAATTAAAATACCGGATTCACTCTTAATTTACCAGAGAATTAAACTGCTACTGCGGTCTGATGGCACGCTATAGCAAATTAGCCTATTGATTAAGGAGCGTCACGCCACCAAATAGACGGAGAGAGAGAGAGAGAGAGAGAGAGAGAGAGAGAGAGAGAGAGAGAGAGAGAGAGAGAGAGAGAGAGAGAGAGAGAGAGAGAGAGAGAGAGAGAGAGAGAGAGAGAGAGAGAGAGAGAGAGAGAGAGAGAGAGAGAGAGAGAGAGAGAGAGAGTGTGTGTGTGGAGAGAGTCCCTTACAACGGTAATTTGGTGGTTGGTTTCGGCTGGGTGTGTTTTATCATTCACGCGTGTGCGCCACACACTTAAAGTTTAGATTATACCGGTTTCATACCTGATCTTATGAAGGGAAGGAATTGTACGTAGGAATAATAGTAGAACATTTTATAAATTACAATATGTGCTCAAATGGCAAAACTCAGTAAGACCGAGTAAAACTTAATGAAGAGTGTATATTCTGGTTCTTCGCACCGTTCGTCGTCTACTAGAAAACTACAATCTGCGGCTGAACGCTCATAAAGACGCCCAGGGTAGGTCTGTAGCCCGGAACAATCAACCACAAAGCATTGATTTTATAAAATCTAAATTAAACCAAACGTTAGCTTAGTTAAATGTTGAAAAACTGCAATAAAGTTATTGTATTTTGAGATAACCTCATATAATAAACAATATTTTGCATTCGCCTACATAGATAAAGCTGAGACCAAAACTGAACTTGAGCTCCACTGCGCATGCTCAGTAGAAGGACCCTCAAGTAGGTAAACTTTTGGAAGTGTCCTATAGGGAAGTTCCCCACCTAGGAAGAAGTTATTTACTGACGTGATTATTGTCATATGCACGATGATTAATACCGACTCAGCCAGGGCACTACGTCCGACAGTTATGGTGTAACTCCAGTAACTTCCCCGTATTTCACAAACAGCTATTCGCTGGAGTGGAGTGACTTTGTTTTGTTTTGTCGGATTAGTTGCATCGCAAGAGACGTGAGAGCGTCTTTCCTTCTCTGAAGGAGTAACCGCTGTGACTCTGCATTCTCCAGTCCTGGAAAACCAAATAACAAAGAGCATGAGAACAGCTGCCTGGACCGTAGTGACCGCTGTAATCCTCACTTTGCTCATCTCGTCCACCGCCGCAGAGGAGGCGTCGTGTCATGGAGCCTACGACCTGTACTTCGTTCTGGACAAGTAAGTAAAGACACGTCCGACTCCAAGCAGCGACATGTTCGTGTGTGTGTGTGTGTGTGTGTGTGTGTGTGTGTGTGCGTGCGCGTGTGCGTGTGCGTGTCGGGGAGGGGAGGGGAGGGGGGGTTCACTAGGGTATTCTAAGACATTTTAGGCTTGGCGGAGGTAGGCCTGTTGGATGTGCTGCAAGGTAGGTCAGGATTGGTGGAGGTGGCCTACAAGTCAACTTTTTAAAGTAGATATGGACGCCTGTCCTGCAGGAACCCTGCAAGAACCTCTGGTGCCTTTGCTGTGGTGTTGTCACCACCAAACCTGGAAGTAGCCGAGAAAACTACTCCAGTGACATTGACTTGTTATTGACAAGAAGAAGTTACTCAAGAGTCAGGGTCCCGGTGTGTTGGAATTTCGCTGTGACGCGAGTGCTGATTATGATACAATGTCACTGGTCAGTGTGTTGCTCAACATCCTGTCTCCTCCTCTCTCGCAGGTCTGCTAGCGTGGCCCACGAATGGGGGGAGATCTACTCCTTCGTCAAGAAGTTGACAGAGCGGTTTGTCAGGTGAGTCACATAACGCCAAGACAGGATATGTGTACCTGCAGGGCGTGGAAAAAAAAAAAACTCTGCCATGGTGCTTGTTGAAAGCGCAGTAGTGGAGCACAACCTCACCGCTTCTGGGGCCGGTTCCTCTCAAGACATTTCCCGTCCCACAATCTTCTTGTTCTTTGTGTTTTTGAGACTAATTAATTTGGGCCAAGTGGTTGGGTTCTAAATGTTTAGTTCTGTCACACATGTGAAGACTTAGCAGCTCACGCCTGCTCCGTCTGTGTGTGAAGAAAAAAAAGAAAGGAAGTCTTGTCGCTTCGTCTCCGTCCTGCGAGCGCCGGACTGCCAGCTCCAGCCGGTCCGAGCGCTTTGGTTGGAGAAAATAGCAGAGGCACCATGTGGCAGTGGGTGGAGGAGCAGCCGTCTCAGGGCTGGGCGAGCGGAGCGGAGGTGGTGGTGGTGGTGGTGGTGATGGTGTGGGGGGGGGGGGAGGGGTATTGGGGAGGGGGGGGGGGTTGTCCTCCACCACCCATCGCCGGAGCTACGCCCACAGACCACATGCATCCACCCCTAACACAGCACCCATCTACCGTCATCCACCACCACCACCACCGCCCAAACAGTGCAACCCACATGCATACACCCATTTTCCCCAAACACCGACACCTATCTATCCCAAACACCACCGCCACCATGCATCCGCCCATAATAACCACCATCACCACCATCTCTACACCCACCACCACTACCACGTCTTCCTCCATCACCATGCATCCACCTTCACCACCACCACCATACAGCGCCCCCCCCAACACCTTGACCACCACTACTACTACTACCACCACTAGCACCACCATGCATCCACCCCCAATACCACCACCACCACCACTAGCACTACCACCATGCATCCACCCCCAATACCACCACCACTAGCACTACCACCATGCATCCACCCCCAATACCACCACTAGCACTACCACCATGCATCCACCGCCACCCCTGTTGGTCATGGTTCGGTCTCCATCAGCTCAGTCCAGAGTCTAAGCTTCAGTGTTTTGTCTCTCTGTGAATACAACGCCGAAACGGCTGTGGGTTCTGCGTGTTTCGATGTGTAGCTTTCAGCCCACGTGTGACTTTGGAGGCAGGATGTAGATGTATATACGTCTGCTGCAAGCCAAGTCTGGCCATGTGGCTTAAGGACTGTGCTATGATAGCAGCTACGTTAGCGGCTCCGTGGGGGAGGGTTGCAGCCAGGCCATGTGTCCCGTGGGAGAGAAATATCAGCACCTCTCCTTATGCTCTGGACGCCTGTCGCATCTGAAGACCCACAATGCATCTTTCTGGCTTCCTGTCAGAGACACGCTGTACTTGGTGGGGAGTGTGTGTTCTTTTGTAATGCTTGTGCGTTTGGATACGTGTCCTCTTTTTAAAAGAACAGTGTTGAAACTGTTGACCAAACGGAGGGTACTCAGATTGACAATAAACAATGCTGGCCGACTCGGACATATGAACACCTGAGAGCAGCCTGTACCGTAGGTTGCGTAGCAGCTGTGCTGTGACTAGAAGCCTGGTAAGATTAGTCCAAACTATCTTCAGTCACAGTCTACGCCAGCTGAGATCCCAGGTTGTGTGGCGGCTGTCGTCCCACAGACGTGGACGTGGACGCGCGGACGCTGTAGCGGCCCGCGGATCGCACGTCGACGACGGCGCAGTATTGCGGTGGCCGAGACCGGCCTGTAAACAAACTATGCTAACGGGGGAGCTGCGTTTTTTTCTCTGGACGAAAAGCACTTTCAACCGATTTTTCAATTGAGAAGTTTTTATTGAATGGTTTACGATCTACGTCAGTGGTTCTCAACTGGTGGGTCGTGACCCAAAAGTGGGTCGCGGACCCATTTTCAGTGGATCACGGGCCTTTGTCCAGGGGAAAAAAAAGATTATTTTGTGCTTTTATTTTGAAGAGGATTTGAAGAAGATTTTTTAGTTACATTTACATTTAGGGCATTTAGCAGACTCTTTTATCCAAAGCGACTTACAAAGAGTGCATTTGTCATAAGAGGGTGAAACATTTCATTGCTGCTAATACAGTAAGAAAGTCACCAGAACAAGTTTAAGCATTTCAATTGCTAGGTTAACCATTGCTAGTATACAACATATCTATTTTTATGCAGCAGAGTGCTCGGAGCCCTCTTTATTTTATTGCCTGAATAAGTGACTGAATAGTTTAGTAGTAACTAAGTAGTAAGTAGTTACTGAAGTGTTATGTTATGTTATAATACATTTGAGAAGTTAGAAAGTTTTCCTTGATTTGGGTCGCGGCTTGTCATTAAGGGGTGATGGCGGGTCCCGAAGCCTGACCAGTTGAGAGCCCACGTTGAAGTAATTATGTGTATGTTGTTTTATATTTCAGAGACATTTTTATTTACAAAAACTAGAATACGATTTGATATGAATACTAAAACGACTCTGAAAGTAATCAAAACTTTTACAGTGCTTTTTGTCCAGCATAACGGTGGTCTTGGCTCTCACATATGGCGGCGGCGTTGGCGTATCGCGGGAAACCAGTCGCCGCGGCGACTGTGTGTGTGTGTACATCTATTACTGTCTACCCTCAGGTACACAGGACGGATGGACACGTGACTCACAACCTGCTTCCTGTCAGTGTATTGATGAGTCACGAAATGTGCTGGTAGGAAGTGTGAACATGAAGTCACATTCTAATATTAGTGGACAGGAAAGGGCCGAGGTGTGATTATTTATTCTTCCTGTCGAGAGTTAATGCAGCAGTTGAATGAGGTGACCGTGATGGGCGCAGGAAATGCAACAGGATGGAGAAATAATCACACCTCAGTCCTTCATGGTGTGTGACGTGTGCAGCGTGTTGTGATGTGTGTGTCGTAATATGTGTGTAATAGATATGGTGTGTGTGTGTAGTTTGTTTTTATCGTATTGTGTGGCAGTCCGAGATATTTGTGCTGTAGCATTGTGTTGACCCAAGATCTTTGTCATGATGTCACATCTAGATTTTGATTGACTGATAGATTTGCAGTCCAATCCCATCAACTGGCAGATTTATTAGACATTTTAGATTTAGGGGCACTCACATTTTTGGAGGGCATGTGCCACCAGGACATACCCCTGCTGCTAAGTACTGTGCTGTTGAGTTGTTGCAATGCCGTTGTGTTGTGTTGATACGGCATGTGTTGCTGTGTTGTGCTGAGGTTGTGTTGTTCTGATATTGTTGTTGATGTGTTTCTATGTTATGATGATGTGTGGTTGACTTCATGTTGTTGTTGTTGTTGTTGTCGTCCTACAGCCCTCACACAAAGGTGTCCTTCATTGTGTTCTCCACCCAGGCCCGGGTTCTCCTTCCCCTCAGCAGTGACAGGTAGCGTATTCATTTGTTAACCAGGACTTTGGAAAATGCATTATGTGAAGATGAACTGTCCAATAAGCTCCTCAGATGAAGAATAATGTTTTGTCATTGTATTATGAGAATGAAATCCCCTTTGTCCCTGCTGACTGTTGGCAGACGGTTATAGTGTCACACAAATAGTAAGCACCGACAGTAGTGAACAGTTCAAGTGGATCACAGAGAGTGTGTTTGCAGGGCGAAGATTGAACAGGGTCTTAAGGATCTGAAAGCCCAAATCCCTGCAGGAGAAACCTACATGCATGAAGGGATGAAGGCGGTAAGTTGTCTGGTAGTAATAAATAGAATGACAGTATAAAAGGGGTCATATCATGCTTTGTCCGTTTCCTTTACTGTGTTTAGCTTTTTTAAATCCATGTATAAGGTCTGCTAAGCTACAAAGTTCAAAATCCAAGCCAAATGGAGTTACTCTCCCACAAAGAATGCCTCTTTTAAACCACCTGAAATGGCCCGTTTGCTGTCAGCATTTCCTTCTGTGACTTTGATACGCCAACAAATCAGGGAAGTGCAGGAGTCCCACCTCCCGGCTAGTTTGGTACGCCCTCAAACAAAGCTAGCCAGAGCGGTGGCCACTGGAGTTTGGTTCTGGTAGTGCCATGTCGAGAAGATGCTGCTGTGGTCGGTACGAAGGCAGATCTCCTTTGTATGGACTCCAGAAGGAAGACAAATCAGTGTAGAATCAGTGGTTCAAATTCAGTTTGACTTTCCCCTTATTTCTACGGAGGACTGCTTCCGGAACTGGAGCCTTGCAACCTGTAGATTCAGAATCACAACCTTTAAGTTGTTCTGTTTAAGGCAAACGAGGTAGTTACTATTGAGAATGGACAGCTGACAGCTGTACAGCCTTTGGGAAAGCTACCTCACCTTTTATAGTGTTTATAATCTGTAGGCGTCAGCTAACTTGCTAACTCACGTTATGCTCAGGTGTTGGATGCATCTTAACATAAGGGATGGATGCAAGGGTGGATGCACCACAAAGCCAATAAAAACAGTGCACATTTACATTGTTAAAGCTTATTACAATTAAACCCTAAACCTTTTTTATTAAACATGGTGTGTATAATAATAATATATCTTATATGATCATGAACATAGTAATCTATGCCATTTTGTCACTAACTAAAATAAGACCGTAATATTGAGAAAATTGGGGTAAAATCCTACGTTTACCAGTCTCCTCAAAACACTGACCACAGGTCACCGTCTTTTCATGACGGTGAGTTTGGTACATTTATCGACGCCACGCCCATGGGACACCGGCGGCAAGGTGTTTGCGGATGTGTGGATCTCTGGATATCTGGGCAGTGGTTGACTGTAGCGTGCGAGAGACGATTTAGCCTCTCTGAAACTTCTAGTATAACGCCATGGTGTGCGTGGATGTGTGGAGCTCATTGTGTGTGTTGTGAGTGGGTTAGGCTCCTCGGACACCTCAGAAAAGTGCTTTCTGTAGAAACACAAAGTGACCATTTGAATGCAACATTTCACGCATTATGTGGAAGACCTGATGAGGCTCGTCATTTTGATGCGGTGTTGCGGGACCCAACGGCATTTGTTTAGTGTAGGATGATTCCTGTAACCAAGGACCTGTCATCCCAGCGTGAGGGACCCTCACAGGAGGTCTTGGTTGCCCGCCATGTCTCCCGCTTCAGTCAAGGGGCGGTCGGAAGACGACATACTGTCCAGCTGAACAGGAAACTCCTGGTGTATCCGGGGTACCTCACGAGACAGGATGAGGACATTCCTTCCTAGCTCCAGTTGACATTTTGTAAAAGAAAGTGTAGTGTAGGGATTAAAACACTTCGGCTATAGACCTGGATGGTGTACCACGCACATAGCGTGGACCACCTGATTAAGAAAAGTTGAATGATTTACAACAAATTCAGTTTTATAATGAAGCAAACTCTGGGGGCAACATCACTGCATTGGGGAAAATTGAACCTGGAAGCGTTTGTGTGTTTCACTGTCAAACTTGTATTTCAAATAAGTTGTGTTAGGATAGATTCAAAATATAACACAGAACGATGCAAAGCGAAGGCTGTAGTAATTCATTATACCTTTTGTATTTCTTTGCAACAGAATTTTTCCACTTCGCTTTGCATTCTGGTGCAATTTCCAACTGAAATATGAAATTATAATACATACATTTCGGTCAGTCATTGATTTCGGCAATATTTACAGCTGCTAGGGACTCAGGGGCGTGAGATATCCGACACATGCGCTAAGCGTTTGACCATTATAACAGAGTGGGCTAGCTGACCAATCAGAGCAGACTAAAACCCAGCGTTTCTGACAAAGTGCACAAGCAGTTTTGCAGCAATGAACAGCCACAAAAATGGTATTATATGACCCCTTTAATGACAAGTATTTAGGTAATAAGTAGATGGTCTCTACCTACAAGCTGTGTTAACATTACAGTGCATCCTAATTGTGTTTCAGTACAAAGTGAATGTGAATGCGTACAAAGTGAATGAAATGATTGTGTTAATTAGTAGTATTTCTGTACTAACTAGCTGTGGTAATCTGTCAGTGTGACTGGTTGTTTTCATGTCATTGCTAACACATTTTGTTAACTGGTACTAAACGGCTGTTTTAACCAGTACAACCTAGTTGTGTTAACAAGTATTTACTATCTGTGTTAATATAAACCAACTAGTTGTGTTAGCCAGTACTAACTAACTGTTTTACCAAGTGCATACTATTGTGTCTAACCAGTACTAACTAGTTGTGTTAACCAGTACTAACTAGCTGTGCTATCCTGAAGGCCTCAACTCAGATCAGTGCGCAGCCTCACAGGTCGGCCAGCATCATCATCGCTCTGACAGACGGAGAGCTCACGCCTTATATTCTGGAACTCACAGTCAAGGAGGTTAGAATTATAACATATAAAATATACATGCTATATCATGCTGTGTTTATAACATGCAATACAGTTTATTCATAACGTGTTCATAACATGTTGTACAATGTTTTAATAACAGGTAATGACATGTGATCTGAATAACGCATACTGTTATGTTTATGATATTTTAAGCCTATACAATGTTGTATTAATCACAGTCACATGTTATATTTAAATCATATGTTTCTACCATGCTATGTTTTGCAGGCTAGCATATCGCGCACGTTTGGCGCCAGAGTTTACTGTGTAGGAGTCAAGGACTTCAAAGAGCATCAGGTACACTTACTTGATTACTTACTTGATCCACGTTGTTTATTAGGGGCCTATTCTATTTGCTAGTATTATTAGTAGTTATTAATATTTATTATTAATAGTCCTACAAAATCAATAGGAACCCTATTGTATTCGTTAGTATTGGGGTTTTTTCGGTAATTTCTCAAAAATTACATTGTAAAATGTTGTATAACTTGGCATGCTTGTTGAACTTGTAAAATCATTGAGGCATGCAAAGGATGGGCCAGAGTCGCCCATAGGTGGCACTATAACAGGAAACTGCAAGACGCATGAAACGTTGTATTTATGCGCTATTCATCATGATAATCAACTGTTGACAACCCATGTGGTCAGACTATTTGGATTTAACGCAATGACTGCAACTTTCCCAAACGCCCACACATCATCTGCTTTGGTGCCTGACCTTGTAAAAGCTGCAAACTTGTCCCACATGTACCAGGTGATTGTGGGACTATATGGTGAAATAGTCATAACAATAAGACCAAAAACAACAGACATATATAATTCTATGTAAAATATATGAAAATACCGGTCATTCAAACGGCTATCACTTCGTAGGCTTGGGTAGAAAAGAGGAGATTCCATTGTATACCCATCCAAATTTTAAGTATACATCTCAAAAAACACAGTGGATGCATTTGTTTGAAGTTCGCCAATCTAAATTGCAGTCTCTTGCCAATGCTCTTAAAGGGGTACACACATAATTTCTCTTAAGTCCATTTTGATGGTGGACTTTGCCACTATTTACTTTAGAAACACGGTTGATGATGACTTTACAATTTTTACATCTGGTAAAACAGTTTTTATGGCAAATGCCATTTTACCATACCTATCAAACTCAGCATTTCCTCCACATAGAAAAGACTGTTCCTTCTCCAAATATACTTTCTATGTCTCATCTGCCTTTGACTGGTCACATGAGCGTGTGGTGCAGTGGTAGACACATGGGGACGATCACTGAGGTTGCTGGTTCAGGTCTGACGTCAACCAAGGAAGTGGTTGGAAATGTTGTTATTGAGACATTGACTTCTGGTATATAGCTTAGCATTGCCGCCACACACAATGTCATTTTACTAAACCTACCACAATCACCATTTCCTCCACGTACTGCTCGTTCTCAGAATATACTGGTCCACCCAAGTGACCAGTCAAGTCCTTGTAGCCCAGTGGTGGAGCACAGAGCCGGCGTGCGAGCGAGCCCATGTACTAAACATTTTGTCAGAAATGTCACGAAACACATTTTGCCGCTGTTTGTCTTGGAGACAGGCTTGATGACGTTTTATGATGTTTACCTCTGGTAGACCTGCTTTTATAGCATGGCAATGCTATTTGACCCTACTTGCATACATACTTTACCACGTAAGGCATGGAAGAATGGTGACCTCTCAAAATATAGTCTCAAAAGGTCTGAGAGGACTACAATTTCATTTGTGCTATATGCCTGTCATGTAGCACACTTGACAATAAAGTTACTTGAACTTGAGCTTGAACTTGAAAATATGGTCTGTCCTGCCCCTGCTGGGTGAGAGCTGCCTCAGTGGTGGAGCGTGGGGTGGTAATGCTGAGCCACGTTGTGCAGGAGGTGTACTGTTTGAGTCCCACCTCAACCATACGTATCATGAGACGCGGCGCAAAATCAAATGATGTCCGTACTTTGAGGCATGCATCAGGCCATGCTCACCATACCAAGTAGGACCCCGAAGCAAATACAGCTTGCGGCTATATTTGTAGTTTATCTTTATATTGTTTGTGTTGAATATGTTTATTGTTGTTTATGTTGATAATGTTTATTTGTGTGTTTATATTATGTGTTGTTTATTTTTGTTTATCTTTATATTGTTTGTTTTCATTGTTTATGTAGCTTATATATTCATGTGTGGTTCATATTGTTTATGTTTATTATTTATTTATGTTTATGTTTATGTATGTTCATGTTTATATTGTCTATGTCATTAGTGTAAATGCTGCTTGTTTGTGTGGTTGGTCTGATCTGATGTTGTTTGTGTTTACATTGACCATGTTGTTTGTGTTTGTGTATCCGGGCAGCTGGCGGAGGTGGCGGACTCCAAAGACCAAGTGTTTCCTGTCAAAGATGGCTTCCACGCTCTCAGAGGCATCGTCAACTCTGTAAGTCCACAGTGTGGGTGTGTGTGTGTGTGTGTGTGTGTGTGTGTGCAGGTCTGTTGGTGTGTCTGGGTCTGTGGGAGTGTGTGTGCACACTCTGCTGTGTGCGTGCGTCTCAGTCGGCGGGGGCAGGAAGTGAATAAGAGCAGTTTGCCTCTGAGTCAGAATGATTCTAACCACCCTGTTCCTATTGTCATGACAGCTGTAACTCAACCACATACTCACACAGGCATGCACACACACATACGCACAAAGACCCACACACACACAGACCCACACACACACGCACATAGACCCACACACACACACACACACACACACACACACACACACACACACACACACACAGACCCACACACACACACATAGACACACACACACACACACACACACACGCACAAAGACCCACACACACACACGCACACAGACCCACACGCACACACGCACATAGACACACACACACACACACACACACACACACACACACAGACCCACACACACACGCACATAGACCCACACACACACACGCACACACACACACACACACACACACACACACACACACAGACCCACACACACACGCACATAGACACACACACACACACACACACACACACACAGACACACACACAGTTCTTATCTTGCCGTATCTTATCTTGGCCCTAGTGGGTGACTGAGTGTCAGCCCTGGCCTTGGACTGCAACAGTAAAAGAAACGTGTTTGTCCGACCAGCTGGCCGGAACTCTATTTTTACACCCAAGTCTTACTGAGACCTCTTTCAGATGGAAGAAGAGGAATATTTATTTGATCTATTTTTTTATCATTTAGCTCGAGCCATTAAGTAGCTCTGCTACATGCGGTGAGAGAATATTTTAAGTGAAGCGAATTAAAAAATAATTGTGAACGATTTGCTGTTTACATTCTCGACACACTGGCTCTCTGGGGGGCCGGCCAAAGGGGAAGCAGACCCCTCTGCCTCTCTGCCCTTTGGGTTTCAGTTTCTTCTGGGCTTACGCAAATGAATCTGCCGCCTATCAAAGCATGTATTTTGCTTTTGAAACACACACCATGGAGTAAAACAACAACGGCAGTGAATTAAAACACACACATTTGACATGTTTATAAAGATGAGGCCAAACAACAGAATTGAACAATGGACTGTTTGTGTCTGTTGCCGCTGCAGACCTTAAGTCAAAGGTTTCTGCGGTGTCTTTGAAGCTGCAGATATGAATTTGACTTGACATGGCGAACACAAGCCATTGCATTCGCCAAGTCGGTGCACTGTTGCAAAAGGAGGCAAAACTGATGCTAAATCCACCCAAAGAACGACAGAAAATTATATAGTGTTTTATTTATATAGTGCAAATTTACAGAAGTTATCTCGACACTTTACATACAGGGCAGGTCGAGACCAAAACCCTTTATGATGTTATTTACAGAGACCCAAGATATTCCCACCATGAGCAAGGTACTATTAAAACGTTCAGCAAGCCATTGCAGTCTCTTCTAGGAAGTAAAGTTCTTGGTATAGACAAATTCATCACCATTTCATGTTATGACGTGGGTGACGGCAGCAGTGAATTTTCCCACGGATTTCTTTGTAATTGTCCTTTTGGTCTCTTGAGTAATGTATGCCCAACCTCCTGAAATGACTTACAACTTCCCGTTTGTCCTGGGGGAGGAAGAAAAAGCTCTGTAATTTCTGCATTGTTTTTATAGACTGGGCGACGTGATAAGCTGTCTGTGCCCTATAATTCAATATTTCAACCTTAATTGTTATAATTGTGAGTACCATTGAGTAATATTTGAACTCGTCACCCGGAACATGCATTTGCATGACCTAAGTAGGGTTGTATCTGACCTAGCTAGGGTGTTAGGCTATCTACATCAGGCAGGGAGCTTATCTAGGTAGTGTGGTAGGTTATTTAGGTATGGTAAGATAAGTTGGGTTACAATAGCAAGGTAGGTCAACGAAGTAGAGAGGGAGTTGTGAGGTAGACAAGGTAGACCTTGGTAGGGTGACGGCTTGTCTGTAGGCTGATAGGATGGTAAGGTGGGTCAGTGAGGTAGGTTGCCCCGGTAGTATGGTGTGTGTATGTGGTAGGCTAGGGAGGTAGGTGACCTAGCCAGAGGGTTATGTGCGGTGTGAGAATGAAGCCGGTAATGATACGCAGGCTCCACATGGAGCCCGATCAACGCGTCAACGTTTCTACCAGTTCCAACGGTGATTAACAGTTCTAACCCAGTCTCGCACAGCGTAACGATAATTACTGCCGCCGCGTCCTCTTTCGAGGGAAGGGATATCCTACGCGCTGTGCCAGAACACAATGATCTTCCATTTAAAGTCCAACACTTCGTCTCGTGTCTCTGGCTGCGCCGCTCATGTCAGCTTCCCCCAGAGGTATTGCGCCATGCATCCGTTAAGACCGGCTTACTCTAGCTATAACTGTATAGATCTCTGACTGCCCTCCCCTCTCTCTCCCTGCCAAGTGTGTAATGAGGGGGTGGTGAGGGGTGGTTGTGGTGGTGGGGGGGGGGGGGGGGGGGGGTGCTCCAGCTATCTTTCTCCCCCTGCCGTATCAAGCATCCTATTTAATAAGGCCCCCCCCCCCCCCATCCTCCACACTCCACAAACGGTGGCTCCGGCCGCCGCGGAGCGCAGGGTTCAAGTGTGCCGTATCGCTCGGGTAATGCGCTCTCTCTTTACCGACGGTGTCTCAGGATTTGCATAGTTTGTCCTTTGTTGATTTATTGAATCCCAGGAGATAGTGTGGCGGCTGGCCGCTGGACCTCTTTATATGATAATGTCCCTAATAGGATGGAGCGGCGCGGGATATTGTGGTATAATCCGGCCGTAAAGAGGCGGCCGTCTCCCCGGCTGCCCAGGTGTCGCCCTCTAATCACTGGTGATAGCCCGCCTATTCAATAAAACCAAAAAGGAAGTCTGATCTGTTATTTATTTATCTTTTTTTTGTTTTTCCCCCCCGCCAGATACTGGAGCAGTCGTGTACGGAGATTGTGAGCGTGGAGCCGTCCACCGTCTGCGTGAACGGTCAGTTTCGGCGCCCGGTGTGTTCCACACCTCGCGTGCACACACTGCGTTTTTAGTGGAACTGGTTCAGCGGCCACCGCGTTTTTCCACTGCTTCTCGGCCCGGTTCCTGCCTGCTCCGTGACCGCTCAACCGGTTTCACTAAACCGCTTTTACCCATCGAGAAATTTCTCGTGAGTTTGCATTAGCAGGGGGAATATGTTTGCAGGGCGATGTCTTACACTGGTAGGGTGGTAGGTAGCTTGGTATGCATAAAGGCGTTCTTTAATCGGGGTGGCTTGTAACGGATGTGTTGATGTCAGAAGACTATGGTCAACTCAGAACGTCAAGGATTCCTTTGCTATCGGCAGGAATCCAAATCCAGTCAAGGCAAATGCTGTTGTTGGTTCATCATCGTCCTCGCTGCTCCATGTCTAACGGACGGCCGTGCTTCTCCTTCCCTGTTTCCAGAGACCTTTGAGCTGGTCCTGAGGGGGCGTGGCTTCCCTCGTGACCGCGGCGACCAAGGTGTGATCTGCAGCTTTGTGGTCAACCAGCGAACCATACGTAAGAAATTAACTTACATTCAACAATCTAAATCAAACAAAGCATATCGTTCCATGTAACTAAATAAACCTGCTAACTAAGGCATTCAGATAAATCCGATAAGCCAAATAAACTGAATTCATTAAATAAATTAAACTAAACAAACAAGCCACCAAATCGATGTGGGGAATAAATGAAAGCCCAAATAAACAACAACAAAAAGTAGAATATAGTTGCAAGCCATGACAGGGGTCCTAATTGGTATGGCGGTATATATACAGCACACCTCCTGCACAGCATGGCTTAGCATAGCCGCCTCACGCTCTACTAGGTATGTGGTGACCTCAGTCACCTTGGTAAGTATGGTAATTTGCATGTATTTTTCACAAGAGTTATCATTAGTATGTCTTAAATTAGTCTCATTGCCGTGATTCTTTCACCATATCGTCCCACAGTCACCTGGTGCATGTGTGCCAAATCTGCAGCTTTTACAACTTCAGGCACTGAAGCAGTTGGTGTGTGGGTGTCCGGTCAAGTTGTGGCCATCGTTGCGTTGAATCCAAATGGTCTGACCACGCGGGTAGCACTGACAATGAAGTGCATCGCGACCAAGGGTGTATGTATGCAACGCAGCCTGTTGGAGTTTTGAATGCCAGTGCTTATTATAGCGCCACCTATGGGCGAATCTGGCCCATCCTTTGCATGCCGTACTCATTTTAGTTCTACAAGCCTGGCAAGTTACACAACTTTTAACCATGTCATTTTTGAGATATGGCTGAATTTGTCTGGAAAAAATACAAATGGATAAAAATAAATCAGAATCACAATACTTCTAACGAATACAATAGTGGTCCTACGGATTTCGTAGGACCCCTATAAAAATGAATACAAAATATATGCATGCATGAATAATTAAATGGGACGTTAAAAAAGATTCCCCAAAGCAGCTGGGCCTCAACTGTGTTTGAGGGTCACAAGCACACCATTGAGTCGTTTTATTGAACGCTTGTACAGTTGACTCCCTGGTGCCGTGGACACAGCAGTTGAACTTGGGCGTGGACCCCCCCCCCAAAAAAAAACAGTTAGACGGACGCTGCTTGCGTGGGGGTGGTCTCGGACCACTTTTTTTTTTTTTTTTTGGTCTGCTTCAATTTTTACACCGTGAGGAGCCCAAACTACCCCAAAAGAATACATTTCAATATGATTTGGTCAAACCAACTGTCAGCTGGTAAAAGCACCCAAAATGGGTTTCAACCGGTTCATACCAGACTATAGTTTGTGTCGGTGTGCTGGTGTCCACACTGAGCTCTTTGTCGGTGGTGGGGGGGGGGCTTCCCAACATACGTTACGGAACAAGGCCTCGTTCCTCGACGCCACGCGTCCTGGTCTCGGTTTGGTCAGTAAGAGGGACGAAGCCAGACTAGACCCTGCGAGAGCCTCCCATCCATCCAAGCGCCAGGGAAAAAGGATGTAGGTCACCCTGAACGCTCAGAAAGCCCTCCGCTTCTTCTGCTCTCTGTGGGGTTTGAGAGTTGGCACGGGAGGCGCATCTTCTCCAGGATTCTGTTGGCATGGTGATCCGCGGAGTTGACTGCTGCCAGTATTGGAATCTCCGGTCTCCCGCTTCCTCGTCGACTTATTTCTTGACATTCAACATTTCAGTGCCGGACTAAAATAGTTCAGCGCAAATATAATATGTTTCTGCTGATGGGGACTTGAGGACGCGGCCGTCAGCAGATGTCTGCCGGCGCCGCGCTCACATCCACCCACGTGGGGGCAGCTTATTTATCCGTTTCAGTTTTTTTTTTTTTTTTTTCCTTTTCATTAATTCTTTTTTTTTAAATAATTATTTGTCGGCTGCTCGGTGACGAGTGTTCGGGACCTTCCCAAGATGTCGGGAGAATGGGCGTCTGTTCTCCCAGACCACGCTGGCATTTTAGCGCGCACGCGTAGACACTGAAAGGCGACATAGGCTTGGAAGTACAGTGAACATAAGTGATGATTGTATGATATTGTTCAGTTGCGCCCCCCCCCCCCCTTCCCCCGAGTCTTTGACAGTTCAAATCTTTGAGACATCATCGTCGACGTCGTCTTTGACGTCCGCAGCCGTGGGGCGTTCCATTGGGAAGGCGGGGGGGGGGGGGGGGGGGGGGTGCGGAACGAGTGATACCAATGACACCGCGGCATTGCTTCACTTCTGGATTGAAAGCCTAGCAGTTACACAATGGTTTTTTTTTGTGGTGGTGGTGGTGGGGGATTGACTCGGTCTTCTGTGTGCAATTTGCTGTGCTGTTTGTTGCCTTCAATAAATGTTCCTATTGTTTGTTTGATGACCCCTTTGGGTAACGGCAGTGGCTCTATCCAATCATTTTCCTTTCAAAAGGCACAGAGCTATACTGTAGTGGAGCAGGATACACACTAACAGGGGAAAAAAAAAACTTCTAAAGTTTGGCAGCATTTTGAAACCATTAAAGATCATTTAAAAAAATTTGAACGCAAGCTGTGTCAACAGCAGCTGTCATCATACCACTGTCGCTGGTGAAAATGGTTCTCTCCGTCGGCATTTGGTGTTGCATTTACACTGTTAGGCATAATTGAATGGTGCCGCATTTGTTCTATACACTGAATGGCATCATTCACATGCAGTTGACACTTTCTCGGATGGTGATGGATGCGAAATCCGTGCGTAGTCAGACTGAACAAAGCTCTCCGTCTCCACAGAGACCGGCCACTGTTTGATCTCACAGATTATCTATGATATCTAACGTATTATGTTCATCACGGTGTATTATATTAGCCTTTATTATTGTCGCCTATATATTAAAAAAAAATCATATATGATTGGACCATCAGTCAATATATGGTCTGGCATGACGAATCAGATTCGTCTACACAAACTCTTTGCATCTTCGTTAAGGACACTCTAAATAATATTATTACATATATTCATATATGTTTATAAAGACTGTATATTATTATGTATTATTAAAGTTCTATGTGAATATATATTCCCACCTCCAGGCATGCGGCCCAGGTTGGTGCAGAATGACTACCTGCTGTGTCCTGCACCTCCTCTCTATGAAGCTGGACAGTAAGTACTTGGAGTGCAGTTTCCCTTGTATGTAGTTTTGGATTTTGGGATATGTCGGTATTCTCTCTCAGGGTGAACTTAATCTAATCAGAAAGGCTAAACAGATTGAAACGTGGATTTCATCGGTGCATCTGGCGCGAGGCGGGACACACACCTGTCCATCCCTCTGAAGAGCAGATAAGTGCGAATTCCTCACCCCCCCCCCTGGTCTAATCCCTGAGCAGATGACCACTGTGACGGTGGAGGCGGAACAACAGATTTGAATGTCCTCTCTCCGATCGAATCCGATCAAAAATGTATGATTATGAGCCGGGGCAGAATCCCTCAGCGTCAACATGGGGCTTTGATTTAGAGAGAGATTAAATATGGTCCCATAATGATGTAGTCAGTCGTTCAGCGTTCACCAGGTAATCCTCCAAGCCTCCCAGGTAGCATGTTGGCCCTCCATGTCACTTCACTAAGCCCACGGTGACATTGTTTCCTGACAATAACATGTTTTCCTCAAACTTCTACTATACAATTAAATGATGTCCAGTATCCTAAAAGATAATCTAAGATTAATGGAGATACCAAAGAGTGGTGTGGATTGGATGCCCTAGTTTGAATAAAAATGGGAGTAGATTAGACATTGAACACCTAATTTATCTCCATCACCTCCACTCTAACACTTTATTATCTCAAACACCTCAGAACCTCATTTATCTCCATTACCTCCTTTTAGCGACCCCTCCTTTATTTCCACAACATCCCCCCTTAACACCTCCTTCATGTATCACTTCTCTAACACTTACTTTATCTCTAGCACCTCCTTTATCTCTAACACCTCCTCTTTTACACCTACTCTCGAGCACCCCCTCTCAATCCCCACCACCTCCTCCCCCTAACGTTTATCTCCTAACATCTCCTTTATCTTCAAACATCTCCTGCCTTTAACACCCCCTTCAGGTCCAACACCAGTTCTTCAGTGTTTTTACTATAAAGAATGAGCTCCGCCACATCCTTCACGTTGCTCGTAGCGGAGATCTCGCCCCTGCCGGAGCCCCGATGGGGTGGATGTGGTAGGCGGTGGCGTGTGGCGGTTCTGCGGGCTCGGGCCCCAGCCCTCTCCTCCCGGCGCCTGACGGATGCTCGGTGTCGCCGTTGGAAGCGGCCCGCTTGATTAACTCTTGGCTGCCGACGACGGTGACCCTTAAGAAGTCCTCTGGTGGCCGCGGAGTGGACACATCTGCTGGAGCTTTTAGAGGGATGTGTGACAGATGCGGGCCTTCCCTCCTCCGGCGCCTCCTGTAAATAATTCACCGGGAGCTGACAGTCCCGGCGCCCCGACCACCTGCCTGGAATGTTCCGGCTCCCTCCATCTGTCTGCTCCTCCTCTCCGCGGTCCCGGCTGGTCCTCCCTGAGCAGGGAATACTCTTCTTCTTCTCTGCCCCGCGTCACCTCCTCATACCCCCCTCCCCCCCTCAGTTGGACCCCTCACATCCCTAAGGCCCGCACTACCAGGGGGGGGGGTGTCTCTCTATCTCTGGCTTGGAGTGGCAGCATCCTGGGCAGATGGACGGTTGTGACATCACACATGGAGCTCTGCTTAAGACCGGCCCTCTGTCCCCTCTCCTCACTCCTGTCCTCTTACCCTCCTTTCTCTCTCTCCCCTCACACCCTCTCCTCTCTCCTCTCCCTTCCTCTCTCCTCACTCCTATCTTCTCACCCTCTCTCCCCTTTCTCCTTCCACCCTGTTCCCTCTCCTCTCTATCACCTCTCCTCCCTCGCTCCTCTCCACTCCTCCCTCCTCACTCCTCGTTTCTTTCCCCCGCTCTCCTTCTTTTCCTCTCTTTTCCTTCTCCTCATTCCTCTGTCCTCCCTCTCCTCCCACTGCTCCTGTCCTCCTGTCCCTCCCCCCTCCTCCCTGCTTCATGGGTGCCAGCTACCTTGGACCTCATTCATCAACAGTCCGTAGAACACATTCCAGATCCTATCCTACGCGCTAGACTGGGATTTATCAAGCCTTTTTATGCTTGTCGTATGCACACCGGTGTGCTTGATAAATACTGTCGCTCTAAATCCTCATGCTTGTGCCCGGCTTAGCTCATTACCATACATTTACGCCCATAAATAACCACATATGGACAAAAAAAACTCCCCTTTTAATGCCACGGCATAAACGTGGGAATGACTATAACAACATGGAAATTGTCGATTAAATCCAGCGTCATTGGCGTGTGCATTCCCCCTCGGTTCACGGGATCTAATTATTAGTCGGACGGTGACTGCAGTCCGTGCATCCGATGACGTTTGGTTATGTTGGATTGAAAGTCCCTCTCTATATATCGGTTTGTTGTGCTGTGGTGAGCGGAAACAAACTGAGCGTGCATGAAGTGACCATCGCAATCAAGGACCGCAGCTTGGCGAGGCCTGGGGGGGGGGAAGGAAGGAAGGAAGGAGGGAGGGAGGGAGGGAGGGAGGGAGGGAGGGAGAGAGAGAGAGAGAGAGAGAGGAGAGAGAGAGAGAGAGAGAGAGAGAGAGAGAGAGAGAGAGAGAGAGAGAGAGAGAGAGAGAGAGAGAGAGAGAGAGAGAGAGAGAGAGAGAGAGAGGAGAGAGAGAGAGAGAGAGAGAGAGAGAGAGAGAGAGAGAGCTAGGGGAGGACCTTTCGGTCTTTATTGGTCATTCTCAGTGTTTTTTCAATACGGGAACGAAATGTGTTCCCTGCATTTGACCCATCCTATGGTACATAGGAGCAGCGGGCTGCTATCTTCAGCGCCCGGGGAGCAAGTTCTGGTTCAGTGTCTTGCTCAAGGACACTTCGACACGCGGACAGTTGGAGGAGGGGACGGGGGAGGAGGGGATCGGACCGCCGACCCTACGGTCAGTGGACGACCCGCTCTGTCCACTGAGCTACTGCCGGCCATAACTCCTGCTGCATCTCACGGCTCTCAGCGAGACGGGGCCAGTAGCCAAAACCCTGCAGAGGACTGGGACACTGCGGGGACGTTGGTGCATTGTCTGAACACAGGCTCCCGTCTCCTCCTGCGTGGCCGTGGCGCCCAACCTCATCCACTGCCAAACGCTAGATCGGCCCTTTGAGGCACACAACTCATGGAGCTGCCTGTCATTTCATACAATTTCGTGACTTGACTTAGATTTGTAATGGGCCCTACGCAAGCGCGGCCGTATTAATCAGAGCGAGTGGCAGTCATCAAACAAAAGCATTAGTTGCTTGTTTGCAATTTATGTCTGGTCGTTTTCCTATTCCCGGTGTGTGCGCACGTTTTTAAGCCAAGAACAAATGTGTAAATCCTGCGTCGTGTCTAAAATCTGCACACGCCGCGCGGTTTACGCAGATTTTGTCTTACGCAACATTGATAAATGAGGGCTGTGGTGTTGTGACAGGTGGGGGTGTGGAGGTTAAAGATAACAGAGAGGTCCCAACACCTGTTTTACATCTCAGGTACAGCACCACGCATCAATTATTCACCAGGCCCTCCCCCCGGCACCTCCCCCCGGGGGAGGGGGGGGGGGGGAGGTTGGGGTCAGGGCGAGTGAGGGAGGAAGAGATGGATGAAAGACATGCATGTATTCATGATGAAGATGTTGTAACATGGAGTGTTCATGCAGAGCAGGAGGAGGGACGATTCCTGTGGGCTTGGGATCTCTGGGTCAAAGGTCGTTGGTTCCCAGGATAATGGTGCCACTCTAACAGGCAAAAAACAGACCTTTTAATGTTTTTAATGGTTAGTGTCGTGGTTCACCTCAGTGTCGTTTCCTTCCCCACCGTGGATCGCTTCCCCTGCTCGTGCCTTGATTGTGGTGCCAGGCAGCAGTCCTCATGTCGGTCTCTTCAGAACCTCTGGGCCCCAGACTGATCCTGACTGATGTGGACCGATCCAGTCAGGTCCAGACTGATGGCTCCTGGATTGCGCGCGACAGGCCCTCGCATATGCTCCCGCCCTCAATAATTCAGCGGCTCCGTTTCCAGGACTTCGTGGGGGAAGTTACAGTCCATTAGCGTGTCCCCCCCTCCCCCCTCACCCCCCCCCCCCCCCCCCCTGCCCCATCCCCGCATCAGGCCCCTTTGTCTCTCTGCGGGGGCGGAGGGGGGGGTTGGCGTGGCAACCGTAGAAGCCTTCCCGCTGTCGCTCCCGACGCCACGGCCGCCGCTGATGCCCCGGCCGTTCCCACGACGACAGCCCTCCTCCCGGTGTGCCTGGACGCCGCCGAGCTCCCCGACCCGTCACTCACGGCCTGTCAGTCGCGGAAGAGCGAGGCGGCGATCCTCTGAGCCGGCTGAATTATTCAGCCCGCTCTCTTGGCGGGCCGCGGTGGCCCTCGTGGATCGCGATGCGCCGCTCCCCCTCAGTCACTCAAGAGGTCGCCGTGTGGTCCCGGGAACCCAGAGCGCGTCCGGATGTCCCGGGACGACGCGGCGCCGACCTCCTATGGGTTGGACCGCCGGCGTTGTTGGGAGATCGAAGCCAGAACCTTTTTTTTTTCGGACGGCGCACTCGAAACACCTTCGTCGCGAGGCGGTTGTCATCGTTTTATCACGTACAAGCAGAGCCATCTGCGGCAATTCTGCTGGGGAGGAGATGGGGGGGGGGGGCAAGACCCTGTGTGCTGATCTGATGGGTCCAGGCGGCGCAGGTGTGCCCTGCCGCCTGACAGGAGGCCGGATGGGTTGTGTTGTGCGCTGCGGCCTTGTTCTGGCTGCCCAACGCCTTCTTATTGTCATCGCCAGCCGGGCCTCCGCCATGTCACCCTTAATGAGTTTTTAATCGTGGCCCCGCATAGCCTCCTCTAACCTCTGACATACGAGGTAATTGTGTGTGTGTGTGTGTGTGATGGTTTGGTGGGTAAATACAGGAGAATGCAGTGGAGAAAGTTAGGGACATGATATTAAACATGCATGAAAGCCTAGTCTGATCAGGGTCTGGTCTCATCTGGTCCTGGTCTGGTCTTGGCCTATGATCTGGTCTTTGTTGGTCTGGTGTGTTGTCTGGTCCGGTCTCTCCTCAGCACCACCTCCTTCGCACCTTCACTAGGCCTCTCCCCAGCACCTCCTCTCCACCTCCAGACCTCTCCTCAGGACCTCTTCTCCTCCTCTAGACCTCTCCTCAGTGCCTCCTCACCTCCCCTAGACCTCTTCTCAGGACCTCCTCTCCTCCTCAGACCTCTCCTCAGGACCTCTTCTCCTCTCTCCAGCAGCAACTCTTCCTCCTCTGCTCCACATAGCTCTGGCTCCTCTACTTGAAGGCTCACTCCCTCTTTTTCTCATTAGCTGTCTGCTGATTGGTTCGGGCGTAACGGACATATGGAGATTGCAGTGCCTTTCATCATTAGATATTTAATTGAGCTCCGGTCTCTGATCCTCTTCCTCCTAGCTCCTTCTGCCTTTTGCACCTCTTGCTCCTCACTCCCAGCTGCTCCTCAGCTATCACAGCTCTATCACAGCCCTATCACAGCCCTATAACTCTACCACAGCTCTACCAGATAAAAGATTTTAAAGTGATTTACTCTTGCACTTGTTGTGCATGTCAAAGTGCTTTGTCAACATAGTTGTCCTAAGTTGGTATAGAAATTTAAGTCTTGGCTACCCCTGGGTATTGCTAAGGTTTGGTCATGGCCTAGTTAACCTAGCTGGTTATGGTTAATGCCTAATGCCGTTAGTTAACCCCTATTAAGGTGTTGATGATGTCATTCCAGGAGCATGGACGTGTTCATCAGTCTAAACACCAGCCAGGCCTTCATCTCTAATTCCTACACCATCACCGCATCCACCTGTGTAAGTGTGTGTGTGTGTGTGTGTGTGTGTGTGTGTGCGTGTCTATGTTCTCTATAATACATGTCATAGTATTACATCATGCCACATGATATTATCGTTGACTAGCTTGGTTTACAATATACAGGTTTGTTAATAGTATCTTGTGTTGTTATGATGTTAACATTATGGTCTGTATGTTCAGTCTGATGGCTTGGTGGTGGCCCTGGTCTTCCTGGTTCTCTTCCTTATCCTGGCGTTGGCGTTCATGTGGTGGTTCTGGCCCCTCTGCTGCACTGTGGTGAGTTCCACCCCCCACCCCCCCCCACGTTCCCTACTCCCCAGTGGTGACCCCCCCCCCCCCCGTTCTCCTCCCCTCTGCTCCCAGCGCCGTCTGAACTGTAGCCGTGTCCTTTCAACGCGTGTCCTTTGGGCCGTAGACCATTCCTTACAAACACCGCAAAGTTAAATGCAGGTGTATTTCAGGTATATCATAGTGTGTGTTTTAGGTGTATTCAAGGTTATAATAATGTGTATTATCGTGCATATTACAGGTGTATCATAGTGTGTATTTTAGGTATATTCAAGGTTATATGTGTATTATAGTGCATATTACAGGTGTATTATAGTGTGTGTTTTAGGTGTATTCAAGGTTATATCAATGTGTATTGTAGTGCGTGTTAAAGTTGTATTATAGTGTGTTGTGTAGTTGTATTATAATGTGTATTTTAGATATAATATAGTGATTATTATCAAGCTTTTTACAGGTGTAATATAGGTGCATTATTGTACTTCGTACAGTTGTGTCATATCTGTGTATAG
>JAXIVH010000706.1:47500-52108 GCA_036785325.1 Urophycis tenuis | reverse complement strand
TTTTTGTTTTTGTTTTACGGGGGAGGGGGGGGGGGACAAAAGAGAAATGCACAATGCCTCTGAGCTGTGGGGCGGGGCGGGGCGGGGGGCTGGGGACGGTGAGGTGAGGTGAGAACAAAGGGAGCAGGGGACCCTGCCTGGGCGTTCACCGGCGACCTCAGCAAGGTGCAGTCGCGTCGGGGAGGGAGAGAGAGAGAGAGAGAGAGAGAGAGAGAGAGAGAGAGAGAGAGAGAGAGAGAGAGAGCAGCTCCCCAACAGGCTCCCTCCCTCCGCCGCTCTGTATGTACGCATCCCCACGCACAGCTATTACTGGCACCGCCGTGCTCGTAATTGTATAAGCTCGAAGGTATGAATCACTGCGTGTGTTTTATATATATATATATATATATATATATATATATATATATATATATATATATATATATATATATATGAAGGTAGAAGGGCATCGGTCCGGGGCAAGTGATTAGCAGTCTTACTTAAAATAACTCACGCACTGCTATCTGTCACCATCGGCACAGTCCAAGGTGCGATGTGTGTGTGTGTGTGTGTGTGTGGGGGGGGGGGGGGGGGGGGGGGGGGGGGGGGGGGGGGGAGGGGGGCGTTGGCATTATTGCATGAGTAAGGAGTGTTACTTGCATTTGCGTGACTACATCAGATTGGCCATGGATTAATGTCATTAATACGAACCAATTTTCACACTTTCACTTATGACCCCGCTCCCGGGAGGACGGCGCCGCGATACCCCGGACACGAGATACTGCTCCTGGTGGACAGAATATCTACTTCTATCTGCCCTGCTCATTAACTGGGCTTGGAGGGGCATTGGCGTGTGTGTGTGTGCGTGCATGTGCGTGCATGCGTGCGTGTCTGTGTGTGCGAGTGTGCGAGTGTGTGTGCGTGTGTGCGGTCGTGTGTCTGTGTGTGTGTGTGTGTGTGCATATGTGTGTGTGTGTGTGTGTGCATGTTTGCATGTCTGTGTGTGTGTGTGTGTGTGTGTGTGTGGGTGTGTGTGTGTGTGCGTGCATGCGTGCGTGTCTGTGCGTTTGTGTGTGCGAGTGTGTGTGCGTGCATGTGTGCGTGCATGTGTGCGTGCATGTGTGTCTCTGCGTGTGTGTGTGTGTCTGTGCGTGGGTGCGTGGGGTTGCATGCAGTTGTGTCTGCCTTGCTTTACTGTGAAAACAACAGCAACAACAGCAACAACAACAACAACAGCAGCAGCAGCACTAAAGGCTCGGCCTCAGAGAAACCACAGGAAGAACGGCTCAAAACAAAGGAAAACAAACCCCCCCCCCAAACAAAACCAACCCAAAACGGAGCAAGGAGACCACGGGCGAAAGGCAGCGGCGTGCACGCACACACGCGCTTTTTATACGCGCGTCTGGTTCCCGTCATTAAGATGTATCTGTTTATCCTCTGTGTGTGTGTGTGTGTGTGTGTGTGTGTGTGTGTGTGTGTGTGTGTGTGTGTGTGTGTGTGTGTGTGTGCGTGTGTGTGTGCGTGTGTGTGTGCGTGTGTGTGTGTGCGTGTGTGTGCGTGCGTGCGTGTGTGTGCGTGTGCGTGTGTGCGTGTGTGTGTGTGCGTGTGTGTTGGGGGGGGTCCCCGTTCTGTTTTTCCGAGAACACATGCACACACACAGACACATACACACACACACACACACACGCACACACATACACACATATGCCCTGGCTGACCGCCCCCCCCCCCCCACCCACCCTCAGCCGTTTGAAGTGAGGACACGACTTCGGTTGTGAAGTCATGTCCTCTTTGTTGTGTCACGGAATATAATCTGTGCTCACGAGTGACACCAAGCTGCCTAAGGATCGGGGGACAGCGGTGTTCACATAGTCGTCCACACAGAGGACCTGGCGGGCCAGTTTGTGGATGGTAGGGCGTGTCAGTGAGTGTCACATGCGAGGGCCGATGTGCGAGCAATATATATTCCCATTTCAGATTGTCCAACCGTCTTCGGGGGGAAATTGTCCCACGTGGCGCCGAGACCCCCGATGGGACGCATTTTGGCCGGCTTTGCGGTGAACAGCGATGCGCGCATTGCATTTTGCGTGAAAAATGGAGGGCGCAGTGCAGTGCAGTGCATGTAATTTCCGCTGTGAGTGCGACACGTGGAAAGAAGCCCGTGCACCATGGACTCTACGCGATACTGGTTGCACTGCACTGCACTGCACACCTGTACACTGCAACGCAGGTTCTTAAGCGGACGTCCATTGGCAACGGTACACACTGTACATGTGATGCGTACCGGTTCGTTCCGCTATAAGGCATTAGTGCAGTGCACACTTCGCAGGGCGGTGCACACTGCGCGTCTTCAGTCAGCTTCGACTGCATGTTGAGTCTGTTATTTGAGACGCGAAGCTCTCCCCTTTAACATACCTTGTGTATTTGAATGTGAATGAATGTGTTACGAATGGCTGTAATGGTGTTATGTGCTAGATAGAACACGTTCTCGTTTTGTGTTGGATTCAAACAATCGAAGAACCATGACAACAATAAAGAAATAAAGGTGAAAAAAATGATGTCATGTTAGAATTTTGGTCTGCAAAAGGAACGTGGGAACATTTTGGTCCGAAACTGTCCAACCTGCCATTATTTTGGCACTGCTGGCCGGTTGGACAGTCTGCCATTTTCAAAAGGGGCCGATGACCAAAAAGCACAATTTCAGCACCTAAAAAAAAAAAACACATGGCGTCACATGGTTTTTGCTATCTTCCTCAGTTTGGCTCAGGTTTCTATTCACTCACACGTGTGCTATTGACATGCAGTCTCCATGCCATTCTCGGCACTTTCATGCACTGCCAAATGTCAGCCTCAGTACAAAGGGAGGGTCGTCCAATTGTCTCTGACGACGCGAAGCCGCTAAAGCCTTTTTGCTAGTTTTACTAATTAGATTGAACAAAATGTACAAACAGCCACCGATTTCTCTGTGCGAACACGAGCTCAACGCCAGCAACGCTGCGGCAGCCAGCTCATCCATCTCGCTGGCGTGCGCGTGAACGTGGCACCCGTGTGATGCGAGGCGGGCTTGACGTGCGTCGCGGTGACGTGCGGCACGCCGGCTCTAGCCTCTTGACTCGGTCGATATTCCAGGAACATCCAGTGGCGTGTGGACCACACACACACAAACACTTTCAGTGATTTGTTTGGTGACGACACAAAAGGACGAGAGGGGGACGAGAGGCGGGGGGGGGGAGGGGAGGGGAGGCGAGAGAGGGGAGAGGAGACGGGAGAGCGCGGGAGAGGCTTTAACAGAAGACTAAAGCAGGTGACGAGATGGGGGGGGGGGGGGGGGGGGGGGGGGGGTGAGGGTGTGGGAGTGGAGCCGAATGGAAAGGAAAAGGAGCAGAGAAGAGGCCCGTGAGAGGACTCAGCGAGGGGAGAGGAGGAGGAGATTAGTACCTTACCTGAAAATACACTGGGGATCTTGGACAGAAAGCTTTTCACCGTGCGGATAGGGATTCCGTTTTTGTCATCCTGCATTCGGGCTATAAAATCTTCCATCTGGTTAATATAGTGACAGTGACAGAAAGGGGATAGAGAGAAGCAGAGAGACCGAGAGGGAGAGAGGGGGAGAGAGAGAGGGGAGGGGGGGGGGGGGGGGGGGGGGAGGGAGACCAGAGGAAAAAGAGGTGTTTAGTAAACATGGTAAATGAGAAGGGGAAGAGAGTTAATAGAGATATTAAGGACAGCCATCCGTGTTACAGACATGTCAGGGGAACAGAGTGGGAAGGTACCCCCCCCCCCCCCCCCCCCACCACCACCCACCCCCCCCACCCTCAGAGCCCTGCCTCAGCCCGCCTCTCCTCTGACTGATCTCTGGCTTGTGTGGCCGTGTCACGCAGCCATCATCGTCCACAGCGAGCCAAGGGACTCTCTGTCCGTGAAAATGTGTGTCTTTCCAAGGTGACGCGGCCATGTGGCGGCCTTGTGGAGGCCGCGTGGCAGCTGTGTGGCCTCTGTGTGGCCTCTGTGTGGCCTCTGTGTGGCCTCTGTGTGGCCTTCGTGCGGCCTCTGTGTGGCCTCCGTGCGGCCTCTGTGTGGCCTCTGTGTGGCCTCTGTGTGGCCTCTGTGTGGCCTCGGTGTGGCCTCTGTGCGGCCTCTGTGTGGCCTCTGTGTGGCCTCTGTGTGGTGGCCGTGTGGCCTCTGTGTGGCCTCGGTGTGGCCTCTGTGCGGCCTCTGTGTGGCCTTAGTGTGGCCTCTGTGGGGCCGCCGTGTGTCCGCTGTGTGGCGGCTGCGCGTGCGTCAATGTGACTCTCAGCTTCCCGTCGTTCCCTAACAACGCGGCGCATCACAGACATCGCCAGCAGGGGAACGCTGAGCGGCACACAAGGAGGAGAACCGCACGCACACACCCCCTCCCTCACGGAGACGCTTCAGAGACACCCTTGTGAGCGCAGCGCGCGATGAGTCACAGGTTTTTAGTGCCCCCCCCCCCCCCACCCTGAAAGAAAAAACAAGGTGAGAAGTGACATGTCGAGAGGCAACTCGATAGATGCAGACAGACATGCACACGCCCACTCATCACCGCGCGCAAGCACTTGCACATACACACATACACACACAGGCACAAACACACACACATGCACCCGC
>JAXIVH010000706.1:10000-42500 GCA_036785325.1 Urophycis tenuis | reverse complement strand
CAAAAAATGGATTATGGCCGATTTTGACGGAACGCCGTGGCCACGCCCTTTGAGGTAGAGTCGCAAATAGCACAACTTTTGGTAACACCCATCTCTTGAATCTACCCAAAAAATTTGGAGCCCAACGGGCAAATCCCCTGGGAGGAGTTCGTTCAAATAGGATGCGAAAATCGCAAAAATTCGCAACTTTGAAGGCAAATATCTGACTTCCGGTGGGGTAACGGGTATGGGTCCAAGAGGCTTTTTTGTAGGTCTGGGCCTGGTTAACGGGCCTACCGAGTTTCATACATGTAGGTGAAACGTGGTGTCGGGGCTGTCGTTTTTAAAGCCTATAGGGGGCGCTATTACCACGACAAGCACGATTTTTGGTAAGTGAGGTTTTGGCAGAGGTATACACGTGTCCTGTGAATTTCATATTCATAACTATTATGGTGTTTGCACAGTGATTTATGCTGATTTTAGAGCGCCATCCCGTGGCAGAATTTTTGTGTCCTTTTAACCCCTGCCTCAGGGAGCCCTGAGGTATGTGCCTACCAAGTTTTGTGTTAATAGCACTTGCCAATATGGAGATATAAACTTCTTGATTTTAAAGAGCGCCCTCTAGTGGCAATGACCAGAAATTTGGTAGCTAGCATGGAGGACATATTCCGAGGTAGGGACCAAAATTTGGTGTCGAAAGAATATAGCATTGTGGAGATATGGTCCACTTTCTGTTTTTACAGAAAATTGACAAATCTTTAAAGTTTTGTAACGCGCTGACTATAGATAATTTCAACATACTTTATATGGAGTTTTTGCATATTTCAGTCGGGACATGCTACATGTCAATTTTCGTGCATATCGGAGAAAGCCTGATGGATTGAGGCTGTAAACGCTGTTTTTTAGTTTTTGCGATTTTGCGCGAAAACGAAGGCAGGCGGACTCCCAACACGTTGACACAGCGAGGTGCAGCACGTTTGCCCGAATCTGTAGATGTAACGTTTTTGAATGTACGCCAACTTTTGCGGAAGTTATAGGCGTTACAGAGGTTTCGCATAAACAGCGCCACCTAGAGGCTTTGCTAGTGCGCGACATGAACGTGATTCCTAGAATATAAAATTTTTCACCAGGCCTGACAACTTTGACAAAAAAAATTGACTTTTCGTATATGTTCAGGGGGTTAAAATCAACGTCAAAGATCCCTGAAATAATAATAACTAGGGTTAATGCCCCGCGGGACATTGGGCGGGACCTCGCCGTAAAGCAACTCGTCGGCACGTGGATGGCGTCCTGACAGGTCGGCGTTTGCACTTGGATGGTGTCGTGACAGGTTGTGTTCACGTGGGTGTCGTGATAGGTCGTCGTTCACGTGGACGGTATCGTGACTGGTTGCCGTTTGCACATGGATGGCGTCGTGACAGGTTCTCGTTTGCGACTGTCCACGCACTGTGCGGTATGGCCGAATTTGACGGCACGCCCTGGCCACGCCCTTCGAGGTACAGTCGCAAATAGCACAAGTTTGGTTAAGAACCACGTTTTAGCTGTACTGACCAATTTTGAACCAGAACAGATAAATCCCTTGGGAGGAGTTCGTTCACAAACATGGGTATAAAAGACGACATAGTTTAATATCGCCGACTTTGACGGCACGCCCTGGCCACGCCCTTCGAGGTAGAGTCGTAAATAGCACAACTTTGGTTAAGAACCACGTTTTAGATGTACTGACCAATTTTGAAGCAGAACAGACAATTGCCTTGGGAGGAGTTCGTTCACAAACATGGGTATAAAAACGACAAAATTTGAATATTGCCGACTTTGACGGCACGACCTGGCCACGCCCTTCGACGTAGAGTCCCAAATAGCACAACTTTTGGTAAGAACCATCTTCTGAATCTACCCCAAAAATTTGGAGCCCAAGCGACAAATCCCCTGGGAGGAGTTCGTTCAAATAGGACGCGAAAATCGAAAATGGCAAAAATTTAAATGGAAATATCTGACTTCCGGTGGGTTTTTTGGTATCGTTCCAATAGGCTTTTTTGTAGGGCTAGGCCAGGTTAATATCCATACCGAGTTTTATACATATCGGTGAAACTCGGTGTCGTGGAAAAAACGAAAAAATTGATTATGGCCGACTTTGACGGAACGCCGTGGCCACGCCCTTTGACGTAGAGTCCCAAATAGCACAACTTTTCCAAAGTTCCATGTTGGGAACCTACAGAATTAATTTGAAGCCCAACCGGCAAATCTCCTGGGAGGAGTTCGTTCAAATAAAACGCAAAAATTGCAAAACATTTATGCAAATATCTGACTTCCGGTGGGTTGAGGGGTATGGGTCCAAGAGGCTTTTTTGTAGGTCTGGGCCTGTATAACGTGCCTACCGAGTTTCATACATGTAGGTCAAACGTGGTGTCGGGGCTGTTGTTTTTTAAGCCTGTAGGGGGCGCTTCTACGACGACAAGCACGATTTTTGGTATGTGAGCTTTGGGCAGCACTATACACGTGTCCAGTGAATTTCATATTCATAACTATTACAGTGTTTGCACAGTGATTTACGCTGCTTTTAGAGCGCCATCCCGTGGAATAATTTTTTTGTCCCTTTGACCCCTGCCTCAGAGAGGCATGAGGTATGTGCGTACCAAGTTTTGTGTTAATCGCACTTGCCAATATGGAGGAATAAACTTCTTGATTTTAAAGAGCGCCCTCTAGGGGAAATGAGCAGAAATTTTGTAGCATGCATAAGGGACATATACCGAAGTAGCGACTAAAGTTTGGTGTTGAACGGCCATAGCATTGTTGAGATATGGTCCACTTCCTTTTTTTACGTAAAATTGACACATCTAAAAAATTTTATGATGCGCTTAGTATAAAGAATTTCAACATACTTCACATGACAATTTGTCCTCGATCAGTCTGGGGATGCTTCATGTCGAGTTTCGTGTGAATCGGAGAAAGCCCTATATTTTGAGCCCGTTGCAGCACTTTTTTTGCATTTTTGCATTGTAGAAAAAAAAAAAGTCAGGCGGAAGTGGGCGTGGCCTACATCAGGAGGTGCAGCATCATTGCCCGCATGCGTCGATATAAAGATTTTTAATGTGCGACAACCTATGCGGAAGTTATAGGCGTTAGAGAGGTTGCACATAAACAGCGCCACCTAGAGGTCTTTCCAGTGTGTGACATGAACGTGACGCATAAAATATAAAATTTTTCACCAGGCCTGACAACTTTGCCAAAAAAAATTGAGTTTTCGTATATGTTCAGATAGTGCAAATCAACCTCAAAGTTCCTAGAAATAATAATAATCAATAAAAATTGACTCGTCGGCACGTGGATGGCGTCGTGACAGTTCGTCGTTCACATGGATGAAGTCGTGACAGGTCGTCGTTTGCTCAAGGATGGCGTGACAGGTTCTCGTTTGTGGCTGTCCACGCACTGTGCGGTATGGCCGACTTTGACTGCACACCCTGGCCACGCCCTTCGAGGTAGAGCCATAAATAGCACAATTTTAGTTAAGAACCACGTTTCAAATGCACTGACCAATTTTAAAGCAGAACGGAAAAATCGCTTGGGAGGAATTTGTTCACAAACATGGGTATAAAAGACGAAATAATTGAATATGGCCGACTTTGACGGGAAGCCATGACCACGCCCTTTGAGGTAGGGTCGCAAATAGCACAACTTTAGTTAAGAACCACGTTTCAAATGCACTGGCCAATTTTGAAGCAGAACGGAAAAATTCCATGGGAGGAGTTCGTTCACAAACATGGGTATAAAAACGACATAATTGAATATGGCCGACTTTGAAGGAAAGCCATGACCACGCCCTTTGAGGTAGGGTCGCAAATAGCACAACTTTTGGTGAGAATCATGTTCTGAATCTACCCCAAAAATTTGGAGCCCAAGCGACAAATCCCCTGGGAGGAGTTCGTTCAAATAGGACGCGAAAATCGAAAATGGCAAAAATTGAAACGAAAATATCTGACTTTCGGTGGGTTTTATGGCATGGGTCCAAGAGGCTTTTTTGTAGGGCTAGGCCAGGTTAACATCCATACCGAGTTTCAAACATATCGGTTAAAGTCGGTGTCTTGGAAAAAGGCAAAAAATGGATTATGGCCGATTTTGACGGAACGCCGTGGCCACGCCCTTTGAGGTAGAGTCGCAAATAGCACAACTTTTGGTAAGACCCATCTCCTGAATCTACCCAAAAATTTTGGAGCCCAACGGGCCAATCCCCTGGGAGGAGTTCGTTCAAATAGGATGCGAAAATCGCAAAAATTCGCAACTTTGAAGGCAAATATCTGACTTCCGGTGGGTTATCGGGTATGGGTCCAAGAGGCTTTTTTGTAGGTCTGGGCCTGCTTAATGGGCCTAGTGAGTTTCATACATGTAAGTGAAACGTGGTGTCGGGGCTGTCGTTTTAAAAGCCTATAGGGGGCGCTATTACCACGACAAGCACGATTTTTGGTTTGTGAGGTTTTGGCAGAGGTATACACGTGTCCAGTGAATTTCATATTCATAGCTATTATGGTGTTTGCACAGTGATTTATGCTGATTTTAGAGCGCCATCCCGTGGCAGAATTTTTGTGTCCTTTTAACCCCTGCCTTAGTGAGCCCTGAGGTATGTGGCTACCAAGTTTTGTGTTAATAGCACTTGCCAATATGGAGGTATAAACTTCTTGATTTTAAAGAGCGCCACCTGGTGGCAATGACCTCAAATTTTGTGGGATGCATCAAGGAGGTACACAGAAGTCGGGCTCCAAGTTTGGTGTCGAACGGACATAGCAATGTGGAGAAATGGTCCACTTACTTTTTTTACGTAAAATTTAGACATTTTAAAAAATATATAAAGCACTATAACACGCTTATCTCCGGGAATTTTAATAAACTTCTGATTACTTTTTTTAATGATACAGAATGTAGATGCTACTTGTGGAGTTTCGTGCAAATCGGTGAAAGCCACATGCAATAGATGTCTAGGACACAATTTTTTGGTTTTTGCGTTGTAGCCAAAAAAAAGTCATGGCGAAAATGGGCGTGGCCTACATGAGGAGGTGCAGCATGATTGCCCGCATGTGTCGATATAAACATGTTGAGTGTGCGACAAAGTATGCAGGAGTTATTAGCATTACGGTGTTTTTTTTTTATAGCGCCATCTATAGGTGAGACATTAACGTGTCGCATAGATTATATAATTTTTCACCAGGTCTGATAACATTGCCAAAAAAAATTGAGTTTTCATATATGTTCAGACAGTGAAAATCAACTTCAAAGATCCCCGAAATAATAATAATAACAAATAAACGGACCAATTTCAAAAGGGACCTCGTCCTGTTTCACAGGCTCGGTCCCTAATTAATGTCCCGCGGGACATTTGGGGGGACCTCGCCGTAAAAATTGACTCGTCGGCACGTGGATGGCGTCGTGACAGTTCGTCGTTCACATGCATGAAGTCGTGACAGGTCGTCGTTTGCTCAAGGATGGCGTGACAGGTTCTCGTTTGTGGCTGTCCACGCACTGTGCGGTATGGCCGACTTTGACTGCACACCCTGGCCACGCCCTTTGAGGTAGAGCCATAAATAGCACAACTTTAGTTAAGAACCACGTTTCAAATGCACTGACCAATTTTGAAGCAGAACGGAAAAATCGCTTGGGAGGAATTTGTTCCCAAACATGGGTATAAAAGACGAAATAATTGAATATGGCCGACTTTGACGGGAAGCCATGACCACGCCCTTTGAGGTAGGGTCGCAAATAGCACAACTTTAGTTAAGAACCACGTTTCAAATGCACTGGCCAAGTTTGAAGCAGAACGGAAAAATCCCATGGGAGGAGTTCGTTCACAAACATGGGTATAAAAACGACATAATTGAATATGGCCGACTTTGAAGGAAAGCCATGACCACGCCCTTTGAGGTAGGGTCGCAAATAGCACAACTTTTGGTGAGAATCATGTTCTGAATCTACCCCAAAAATTTGGAGCCCAAGCGACAAATCCCCTGGGAGGAGTTCGTTCAAATAGGACGCGAAAATCGAAAATGGCAAAAATTGAAACGAAAATATCTGACTTTCGGTGGGTTTTATGGCATGGGTCCAAGAGGCTTTTTTGTAGGGCTAGGCCAGGTTAACATCCATACCGAGTTTCAAACATATCGGTTAAAGTCGGTGTCTTGGAAAAAGCCAAAAAATGGATTATGGCCGATTTTGACGGAACGCCGTGGCCACGCCCTTTGAGGTAGAGTCGCAAATAGCACAACTTTTGGTAAGACCCATCTCCTGAATCTACCCAAAAAATTTGGAGCCCAACGGGCAAATCCCCTGGGAGGAGTTCGTTCAAATAGGATGCGAAAATCGCAAAAATTCGCAACTTTGAAGGCAAATATCTGACTTCCGGTGGGTTAACGGGTATGGGTCCAAGAGGCTTTTTTGTAGGTCTGGGCCTGGTTAACGGGCCTACCGAGTTTTATACATGTAGATGAAACGTGGTGTCGGGGCTGTCGTTTTTAAAGCCTATAGGGGGCGCTATTACCACGACAAGCACGATTTTTGGTAAGTGAGGTTTTGGCAGAGGTATACACGTGTCCAGTGAATTTCATATTCATAACTATTATGGTGTTTGCACAGTGATTTATGCTGATTTTAGAGCGCCATCCCGTGGCAGAATTTTTGTGTCCTTTTAACCCCTGCCTCAGGGAGCCCTGAGGTATGAGCCTACCAAGTTTTGTGTTAATAGCACTTGCCAATATGGAGATATAAACTTCTTGATTTTAAAGAGCGCCCTCTAGTGGCAATGACCAGAAATTTGGTACCTAGCATGGAGGACATATTCCGAGGTAGGGACCAAAATTTGGTGTCGAAAGAATATAGCATTGTGGAGATATGGTCCACTTCCTGTTTTTACAGAAAATTGACAAATCTTAAAATTTTTATAACGCGCTGACTATAGAGAATTTCAACATACTTTATATGGAGTTTTTCTATATTTCAGTCGGGACATGCTACAGGTCAAGTTTCGTGCATATCGGAGAAAGCCTGATGGATTGAGGCTGTAAAAGCTGTTTTTCAGTTTTTGCAATTTTGCACGAAAACGAAGGCAGGCGGAAATACAACACGATGACACAGCGAGGTGCAACACGATTGCCCGAATCCGGAGATGTAACGTTTTTGAATGTGCGCCAATTTTTGCGGAAGTTATAGGCGTTACAGAGGGTTCACATAAACAGCGCCACCTAGAGGCTTTGCTAGTGCGCGACATGAACGTGATTCGTAGAATATACAATTTTTCACCAGGCCCTAAAAGTTTGCCAAAAAAAATTGAGTTTTCATATATGTTAAGATAGTGCAAATCAACGTCAAAGATCCCTGAAAGAAGAAAAAGAAATAGATAGATAGATAGATAGATAGATAGATAGATAGATAGATAGATAGATAGATAGATAGATAGATAGATAGATAGATAGATAGATAGATAGATAGATAGATAGATAGATAGATAGATAGATAGATAGATAGATAGATAGATAGATAGATAGATAGATAGATAGATAGATAGATGGATGGATGGATGGATTGATATATCTAAATTGGGTTAATGTCCCGCGGGACATTTGGGGGGACCTCGCCGTAAAAATTGACTCGTCGGCACGTGGATGGCGTCGTGACAGTTCGTCGTTCACATGGATGAAGTCGTGACAGGTCGTCGTTTGCTCAAGGATGGCGTGACAGGTTCTCGTTTGTGGCTGTCCACGCACTGTGCGGTATGACCGACTTTGACTGCACACCCTGGCCACGCCCTTCGAGGTAGAGCCATAAATAGCACAACTTTAGTTAAGAACCACGTTTCAAATGCACTGACCAATTTTGAAGCAGAACGGAAAAATCGCTTGGGAGGAATTTGTTCACAAACATGGGTATAAAAGACGAAATAATTGAATATGGCCGACTTTGACGGGAAGCCATGACCACGCCCTTTGAGGTAGGGTCGCAAATAGCACAACTTTAGTTAAGAACCACGTTTTAAATGCACTGACCAATTTTGAAGCAGAACGGAAAAATCCCATGGGAGGAGTTCGTTCACAAACATGGGTATAAAAACGACATAATTGAATATGGCCGACTTTGAAGGAAAGCCATGACCACGCCCTTTGAGGTAGGGTCGCAAATAGCACAACTTTTGGTGAGAATCATGTTCTGAATCTACCCCAAAAATTTGGAGCCCAAGCGACAAATCCCCTGGGAGGAGTTCGTTCAAATAGGACGCGAAAATCGAAAATGGCAAAAATTGAAACGAAAATATCTGACTTTCGGTGGGTTTTATGGCATGGGTCCAAGAGGCTTTTTTGTAGGGCTAGGCCAGGTTAACATCCCTACCGAGTTTCAAACATATCGGTTAAAGTCGGTGTCTTGGAAAAAGCCAAAAAATGGATTATGGCCGATTTTGACGGAACGCCATGGCCACGCCCTTTGAGGTAGAGTCCCAAATAGCACAACTTTTGTCAAGTCCCACATTCTGAACCTACACAAAAATTTTGAAGCCCAACCGGCTAATTCCCTGGGAGGAGTTCGTTCAAATAGGATGCAAAAATCGCAAAATTTCGCAACTTTGAAGGCAAATATCTGACTTCCGGTGGGTTATCGGGTATGGGTCCAAGAGGCTTTTTTGTAGGTATGGACCGGTTCAATGGGCCTACCGAGTTTCATACATGTAAGTGAAACGTGGTGTCGGGGCTGTCGTTTTTAAAGCCTGTAGGGGGCGCTATTACCACGACAGTCGCAATTTTTGGTATGTGAGCTTTTGGCAGAGGTTTACACGTGTCCAGTGAATTTCATATTCATAGCTATTATGGTGTTTGCACAGTGATTTATGCTGATTTTAGAGCGCCATCCCGTGGCAGAATTTTTGTGTCCTTTTAACCCCTGCCTCAGGGAGCCCTGAGGTATGTGGCTACCAAGTTTTGTGTTAATAGCACTTGCCAATATGGAGGTATAAACTTCTTGATTTTAAAGAGCGCCCTCTAGTGGCAATGACTCGAAATTTGGTAGCTAGCATGGAGGACATATTCCGAGGTAGGGACCAAAATTTGGTGTCGAAAGAATATAGCATTGTGGAGATATGGTCCATTTCCTGTTTTTACAGAAAATTGACAAATTTTAAAATTTTTATAACGCGCTGACTATGGAGAATTTCAACATACTTTATATGGCGTTTTTGCATATTTCAGTCGGGACATGCTACATGTCAAGTTTCGTGCATATCGGAGAAAGCCTGATGGATTGAGGCTGTAAAAGCTGTTTTTTAGTTTTTGCGATTTTGCGCGAAAAAGAAGGCAGGCGGAAATACAACTCGATGACACAGCGAGGTGCAGCATGATTGCCCGAATCCGTAGATGTAACGTTTTTGAATGTGCGCCAAATTTTGCGGAAGTTATAGGCGTTACAGACATTGCCCATAAACAGCGCCACCTAGAGGTTTTCCTAGTGTGCGACATGAACGTGATGCCTAGAATATACAATTTTTCACCAGGCCTGACAACTTTGCCAAAAAAAATTGAGTTTTCGTATATGTTCAGGGGGTTAAAATCAACGTCAAAGATCCCTGAAATAATAATAATAATAACAAAAAAACGAACCAATTTCAAAAGGGACCTCGTCCTGTTTCACAGGCTCGGTCCCTAATAAACGCATCAAAAACAAAAGGGACCTCGGTCCTGTTTCACAGGCTCGGTCCCTAATAATAATAAGGACATTTGGGGGGACCTCGCCGTAAAAATTGACTCGTCGGCACGTGGATGGCGTCGGGACAGTTTGTCGTTCACATGGATGAAGTCGTGACAGGTCGTCGTTTGCTCAAGGATGGTGTGACAGGTTCTCGTTTGTGGCTGTCCACGCACTGTGCGGTATGGCCGACTTTGACTGCACACCCTGGCCACGCCCTTTGAGGTAGAGCCATAAATAGCACAACTTTAGTTAAGAACCACGTTTCAAATGCACTGACCAATTTTGAAGCAGAACGGAAAAATCGCTTGGGAGGAATTTGTTCACAAACATGGGTATAAAAGACGAAATAATTGAATATGGCCGACTTTGACGGGAAGCCATGACCACGCCCTTTGAGGTAGGGTCGCAAATAGCACAACTTTAGTTAAGAACCACGTTTTAAATGCACTGACCAATTTTGAAGCAGAACGGAAAAATCCCATGGGAGGAGTTCGTTCACAAACATGGGTATAAAAACGACATAATTGAATATGGCCGACTTTGAAGGAAAGCCATGACCACGCCCTTTAAGGTAGGGTCGCAAATAGCACAACTTTTGGTGAGAATCATGTTCTGAATCTACCCCAAAAATTTGGAGCCCAAGCGACAAATCCCCTGGGAGGAGTTCGTTCAAATAGGACGCGAAAATCGAAAATGGCAAAAATTGAAACGGAAATATCTGACTTCGGGTGGGTTTTTTGGCATGGGTCCAAGAGGCTTTTTTGTAGGGCTAGGCCAGGGTAACATCCATACCGAGTTTCAAACAAATCGGTTAAAGTCGGTGTTCTGGAAAAAGGCAAAAAATGGATTATGGCCGATTTTGACGGAACGCCGTGGCCACGCCCTTTGAGGTAGAGTCCCACATAGCACAACTTTTGTCAAGTCCCACATTCTGAACCTACACAAAAATTTTGAAGCCCAACCGGCTAATCCCCTGGGAGGAGTTCGTTCAAATAGGATGCAAAAATCGCAAAATTTCGCAACTTTGAAGGAAAATATCTGACTTCCGGTGGGTTATCGGGTATGGGTCCAAGAGGCTTTTTTGTAGGTATGGACCGGTTCAATGGGCATACCGAGTTTCATACATGTAAGTGAAACGTGGTGTCGGGGCTGTCGTTTTTAAAGCCTGTAGGGGGCGCTATTACCATGACAATCGCTATTTTTGGTCTGTGAGGTTTTGGCAGAGGTATACACGTGTCCTGTGAATTTCATATTCATAGCTATTACGGTGTTTGCACAGTGATTTATGCTGATTTTAGAGCGCCATCCCGTGGCAGAATTTTTGTGTCCTTTTAACCCCTGCCTCAGGGAGCCCTGAGGTATGTGGCTACCAAGTTTTGTGTTAATAGCTCTTGCCAATATGGAGGTATAAACTTCTTGATTTTAAAGAGCGCCCTCTAGTGGCAATGACTCGAAATTTGGTAGCTAGCATGGAGGACATATTCCGAGGTAGGGAACAAAATTTGGTGTCGAAAGAATATAGCATTGTGGAGATATGGTCCATTTCCTGTTTTTACAGAAAATTGACAAATCTTAAAATTTTTATAACGCGCTGACTATAGAGAATTTCAACATACTTTATATGGAGTTTTTCTATGTTTCAGTCGGGACATGCTACAGGTCAAGTTTCGTGCATATCGGAGAAAGCCTGATGGATTGAGGCTGTAAAAACAGTTTTTTAGTTTTTGCGATTTTGCGCGAAAATAAAGGCAGGCGGAAATACAACTCGTTGACACAGCGAGGTGCAGCACGTTTGCCCGCATCCGTGGATGTAACGTTTTTGAATGTGCGCCAATTTTTGCGGAAGTTATAGGCGTTACAGAGATTGCTCATAAACAGCGCCACCTAGAGGCTTTCCTAGTGTGCGACATGAACGTGACGCCTAGAATTTATAATTTTTCACCAGGCCCTAAAACTTTGCCAAAAAAAATTGAGTTTTCGTATATGTTCAGATAGTGTAAATCAACGTCAAAGATCCCTGAAATAATAATAAGAAGAATTTAGAAGAAAAATAAACAGACCAATTTCAAAAGGGACCTCGTCCTGTTTCACAGGCTCGGTCCCTAATTAATGTCCCGCGGGACATTTGGGGGGACCTCGCCGTAAAAATTGACTCGTCGGCACGTGGATGGCGTCGTGACAGTTTGTCGTTCACATGGATGAAGTCGTGACAGGTCGTCGTTTGCTCAAGGATGGCGTGACAGGTTCTCGTTTGTGGCTGTCCACGCACTGTGCGGTATGGCCGAATTTGACGGCACACCCTGGCCACGCCCTTCGAGGTAGAGCCATAAATAGCACAACTTTAGTTAAGAACCACGTTTCAAATGCACTGACCAATTTTAAAGCAGAACGGAAAAATCGCTTGGGAGGAATTTGTTCACAAACATGGGTATAAAAGACGAAATAATTGAATATGGCCGAATTTGACGGGAAGCCATGACCACGCCCTTTGAGGTAGGGTCGCAAATAGCACAACTTTAGTTAAGAACCACGTTTCAAATGCACTGGCCAATTTTGAAGCAGAACGGAAAAATTCCATGGGAGGAGTTCGTTCACAAACATGGGTATAAAAACGACATAATTGAATATGGCCGACTTTGAAGGAAAGCCATGACCACGCCCTTTGAGGTAGGGTCGCAAATAGCACAACTTTTGGTGAGAATCATGTTCTGAATCTACCCCAAAAATTTGGAGCCCAAGCGACAAATCCCCTGGGAGGAGTTCGTTCAAATAGGACGCGAAAATCGAAAATGGCAAAAATTGAAACGAAAATATCTGACTTTCGGTGGGTTTTATGGCATGGGTCCAAGAGGCTTTTTTGTAGGGCTAGGGCAGTGTAACATCCACACCGAGTTTCAAAAAAATCGGTTAAAGTCGGTGTTCTGGAAAAAGGCAAAAAATGGATTATGGCCGATTTTGACGGAACGCCGTGGCCACGCCCTTTGAGGTAGAGTCCCAAATAGCACAACTTTTGGTAAGAACTATATTCTGAATCTACCCAAAAATTTTGGAGCCCAACGGGCCAATCCCCTGGGAGGAGTTCGTTCAAATAGGATGCGAAAATCGCAAAAATTCGCAACTTTGAAGGCAAATATCTGACTTCCGGTGGGTTATCGGGTATGGGTCCAAGAGGCTTTTTTGTAGACCTGGGCCTGGTTAACGGGCCTACTGAGTTTCATACATGTAGGTGAAACGTGGTGTCGGGGCTGTCGTTTTTAAAGCCTATAGGGGGCGCTATTACCACGACAAGCACGATTTTTGGTAAGTGAGGTTTTGGCAGAGGTATACACGTGTCCTGTGAATTTCATATTCATAACTATTATGGTGTTTGCACAGTGATTTATGCTGATTTTAGAGCGCCATCTCGTGGCAGAATTTTTGTGTCCTTTAAACCCCTGCCTCAGGGAGCCCTGAGGTATGTGCCTACCAAGTTTTGTGTTAATAGCACTTGCCAATATGGAGATATAAACTTCTTGATTTTAAAGAGCGCCCTCTAGTGGCAATGACCAGAAATTTGGTAGCTAGCATGGAGGACATATTCCGAGGTAGGGACCAAAATTTGGTGTCGAAAGAATATAGCATTGTGGAGATATGGTCCACTTCCTGTTTTTACAGAAAATTGACAAATCTTAAAATTTTTATAACGCGCTGACTATAGAGAATTTCAACATACTTTATATGGAGTTTTTCTATATTTCAGTCGGGACATGCTACGTCTCCAGTTTCGTGCATATCGGAGAAAGCCTGATGGATTGAGGCTGTAAAAGCTGTTTTTCAGTTTTTTCGATTTTGCGCGAAAACAAAGGCAGGCGGACATACAACACGATGACACAGCGAGGTGCAGCACAATTGCCCGAATCCGTAGATATAACGTTTTTGAATGTGCGCCAACTTTTGCGGAAGTTATAGGCGTTACAGAGGTTGCTCATAAACAGCGCCACCAAGAGGCTTTCCTAGTGTGCGACATGAACATGACACATATCATACATCTATTTTCACCAGGCCTGACAACTTTGCCAAAAAAAATTGAGTTTTCATATAGGGTCAGATAGCGCAAATCAACCTCAAAGTTCCTAGAAATAATAATAATAACTAGGGTTAATGCCCCGCGGGACATTGGGCGGGACCTCGCCGTAAAGCAACTCGTCGGCACGTGGATGGCGTCCTGACAGGTTGGCGTTTGCACTTGGATGGTGTCCTGACAGGTCGGCGTTTGCACTTGGATGGTGTCGTGACAGGTTGTGTTCACGTGGATGGTGTCCTGACAGGTCGGCGTTTGCACTTGGATGGTGTCGTGAGAGGTTGTCGTTCACGTGGATGGTGTCCTGACAGGTTGGCGTTTGCACATGTATGGTGTCGTGACAGGTCGTCGTTCACGTGGACAGTGTCGTGATAGGTCGTCGTTCACGTGGAAGGTGTCGTGACAGGTTGCCGTTTGCACTTGGATGGCGTCGTGGCAGGTTGTCGTTTGTGGCTGTCAACGCACTGTGCGGTATGGCCGACTTTGACGGCACGCCCTGGCCACGCCCTTCGACGTAGAGACGCAAATAGCACAACTTTGGTTGATAACCACGTTTTAGCTGTACTGACCAATTTTCAAGCAGAACGGATAATTGCCTTGGGAGGAGTTCGTTCAAATAGGATGCGAAAATCGCAGAATTCCGCAACTTTGAAGGCAAATATCTGACTTCCAGTGAGTTGAGGGGTCATGGTCCAAGAGGCTTTTTTGTAGGTCTGGACCGGGTTAACCTCCACACCGAGTTTCATACATGTCAGTGAAACGTGGTGTCGGGGCTGTCGTTTTTAAAGCCTGTAGGGGGCGCTACTACCACGACAAGCAGGATTTTTGGTATGTGAGGTTATGGCAGAGGTATACATGTGTCCTGTGAATTTCATGTTCATACCTATTACGGTGTTTGCACAGTGATGTAAAACCCTAACCCTAACCCTAACCCTAACCCTAACCCTAACCCTAACCAAAATTGAATATGGCCCGACTTTGACGGCACGCCATGACCACGCCCTTTGAGGTAGGGTCGCAAATAGCACAACTTTTGGTGAGAATCGTGTTCTGAATCTACCCCAAAAATTTGGAGCCCAAGCGACAAATCCCCTGGGAGGAGTTCGTTCAAATAGGAGGCGAAAATCGAAAATGGCAAAAATTAAAACGGAAATATCTGACTTCCGGTGGGTTTTTTGGCATGGGTCCAATAGGCTTTTTTGTAGGGCTAGGCCAGGTTAACATCCATACCGAGTTTCAAACATATCGGTTAAAGTCGGTGTCTTGGAAAAAGTGAAAAAATTGATTACGGCCGACTTTGACGGTACGCCGTGGCCACGCCCTTTGAGGTAGAGTCCCAAATAGCACAACTTTTCCCAAGTTCCATGTTGGGAACCTACACAAACAATTTGAAGTCCAATCGACAAATCCCCTGGGAGGAGTTCGTTCAAATACAACGCGAAAATTGCAAATTTTAAATGCAAATATCTGACTTCCGGTGATATTAGGGGTATGACTCCAAGAGGCTTTTTTGTAGCTCTGGGCCTGTGTAACGTGCCTACCGAGTTTTATAGATGTAGGTGAAACGTGGTGTCGGGGCTGTAGTTTTTAAAGCCTGTAGGGGGCGCTACTACCACGACAAGCACGATTTTTGGTATGTGAGGTTTTGGCAGCCTTATACACGTGTCCAGTGAATTTCATATTCACAGCTATTACGGTGTTTGCACAGTGATTTACGCTGCTTTTAGAGCGCCATCCACTGGCAGAATTTTTTCCCCCTTTTGAACCACGCCTCAGAGAGCCCTGAGGTATGTGCCTACCAAGTTCTGTGTTAATGGCACTTGCCAATATTGAGGAATAAACTTATTGATTTTAAAGAGCGCCCTCTAGTGGCAATGACCAGAAATTTGGTAGATTGCATGGAGGACATATTCCGAGATAGGGACCAAAATTTAGTGTCGAAAGAATATAGCATTGTGGAGATATGGCCCACTTCCTGTTTTTCCAGAAAATTGACAAATCAAAAAAAAATCATCACGCGCTGACTATAGAAAATTTCAACATACTTTATATGGTGTTTTTTCATCGTACAGTCTGTCCATGCTACATGTCAAGTTTCGTTTATATCGGAGAAAGCGTCATATATTAAGGCTATAAATTTTTTTTTTTTAGTTTTTGCGATTTTGCGCGGAAATAAAGGCAGGCGGAAACAAAGCTACCAGAGACCGGAAGGTGCAGCACGATTGCCCGCATCCGTACATGTCACGATTTTGATTGTACGCCAAATTCTGCAGAAGTTACAGGCGTTACAGAGAATGCGCGTAAACAGCTCCACCTAGAGGCTTTACTAGTGCGCGACATGAACGGGACGCCTAGAATATAAAATTTTTCACCAGGCCCTAAAAGTTTGCCAAAAAAAATTGAGTTTTCGTATGTGTTCAGGGGGTTAAAATCAACTTCAAAGATCCCCGAAATAATAATAATAAATAAACGCATCAATTACAATAGGGACCTTCGTCCTGTTTCACAGGCTCGGTCCCTAATAATAATAATAAACGAATCAATTTCAAAAGGGACCTCGTCCTGTTTCACAGGCTCGGTCCCTAATAAAGATAGATAGATAGATAGATAGATAGATAGATAGATAGATAGATAGATAGATAGATAGATAGATAGATAGATAGATGGATGGATGGATTGATAGATATATCTAAATTGGGTTAATGTCCCGCGGGACATTTGGGGGGACCTCGCCGTAAAAATTGACTCGTCGGCACGTGGATGGCGTCGTGACAGTTCGTCGTTCACGTGGACGAAGTCGTGACAGGTCGTCGTTTGCTCAAGGATGGCGTGACAGGTTCTCGTTTGTGGCTGTCCACGCACTGTGCGGTATGGCCGACTTTGACTGCACACCCTGGCCACGCCCTTAGAGGTAGAGCCGTAAATAGCACAACTTTAGTTAAGAACCACGTTTCAAATGTACTGACCAATTTTGAAGCAGACCGGAAAAATCGCTTGGGAGGAATTTGTTCACAAACATGGGTATAAAAGACGAAATAATTGAATATGGCCGACTTTGACGGGAAGCCATGACCACGCCCTTTGAGGTAGGGTCGCAAATAGCACAACTTTAGTTAAGAACCACGTTTTAAATGCACTGACCAATTTTGAAGCAGAACGGAAAAATCCCATGGGAGGAGTTCGTTCACAAACATGGGTATAAAAACGACATAATTGAATATGGCCGACTTTGAAGGAAAGCCATGACCACGCCCTTTAAGGTAGGGTCGCAAATAGCACAACTTTTGGTGAGAATCATGTTCTGAATCTACCCCAAAAATTTGGAGCCCAAGCGACAAATCCCCTGGGAGGAGTTCGTTCAAATAGGACGCGAAAATCGAAAATGGCAAAAATTGAAACGAAAATATCTGACTTTCGGTGGGTTTTATGGCATGGGTCCAAGAGGCTTTTTTGTAGGGCTAGGGCAGGGTAACATCCATACCGAGTTTCAAACAAATCGGTTAAAGTCGGTGTTCTGGAAAAAGGCAAAAAATGGATTATGGCCGATTTTGACGGAACGCCGTGGCCACGCCCTTTGAGGTAGAGTCCCAAATAGCACAACTTTTGGTAAGAACTATATTATGAATCTACCCAAAAAATTTGGAGCACAACGGGCCAATCCCCTGGGAGGAGTTCGTTCAAATAGGATGCGAAAATCGCAAAAATTCGCAACTTTGAAGGCAAATATCTGACTTCCGGTGGGTTATCGGGTATGGGTCCAAGAGGCTTTTTTGTAGGTCTTGACCTGTTTAACGTGCACAACGAGTTTTATACATGTAAGTGAAACGTGGTGTTGGGGCTGTCGTTTTTAAAGCCTCTAGGGGGCGCTATTTCCACGACAAGCACGATTTTTGGTATGTGAGGTTTTGGCAGAGGTATACACGTCTCCAGTGAATTTCATATTCATAACTATTATGGTGTTTGCACAGTGAGTTATGCTGATTTTAGAGCGCCATCCCGTGGCAGAATTTTTGTGTCCTTTTAACCCCTGCCTCAGGGAGCCCTGAGGTATGTGCCTACCAAGTTTTGTGTTAATAGCACTTGCCAATATGGAGATATAAACTTCTTGATTTTAAAGAGCGCCCTCTAGTGGCAATGACCAGAAATTTGGTAGCTAGCATGGAGGACATATTCCGAGGTAGGGACCAAAATTTGGTGTCGAAAGAATATAGCATTGTGGAGATATGGTCCACTTTCTGTTTTTATAGAAAATTGACAAATCTTTAAAGTTTTGTAACGCGCTGACTATAGATAATTTCAACATACTTTATATGGTGTTTTTGCATATTTCAGTCGGGACATACTACATGTCAATTTTCGTGCATATCGGAGAAAGCCTGATGGATTGAGGCTGTAAACGCTGTTTTTTAGTTTTTGCGATTTTGCGCGAAAACGAAGGCAGGCGGACTCCCAACACGTGACACAGCGAGGTGCAGCACGTTTGCCCGAATCTGTAGATGTAACGTTTTTGAATGTACGCCAACTTTTGCGGAAGTTATAGGCGTTACAGAGGTTTCGCATAAACAGCGCCACCTAGAGGCTTTGCTAGTGCGCGACATGAACGTGATTCCTAGAATATAAAATTTTTCACCAGGCCTGACAACTTTGACAAAAAAAATTGACTTTTCGTATATGTTCAGGGGGTTAAAATCAACGTCAAAGATCCCTGAAATAATAATAATAAAGATAGATAGATAGATAGATAGATAGATAGATAGATAGATAGATAGATAGATAGATAGATAGATAGATAGATAGATAGATAGATAGATAGATAGATAGATAGATAGATAGATAGATAGATAGATAGATAGATAGATAGATAGATAGATAGATAGATAGATAGATGGATGGATGGATTGATATATCTAAATTGGGTTAATGTCCCGCGGGACATTTGGGGGGACCTCGCCGTAAAAATTGACTCGTCGGCACGTGGATGGCGTCGTGACAGTTCGTCGTTCACATGGATGAAGTCGTGACAGGTCGTCGTTTGCTCAAGGATGGCGTGACAGGTTCTCGTTTGTGGCTGTCCACGCACTGTGCGGTATGGCCGACTTTGACTGCACACCCTGGCCACGCCCTTCGAGGTAGAGCCATAAATAGCACAACTTTAGTTAAGAACCACGTTTCAAATGCACTGACCAATTTTGAAGCAGAGCGGAAAAATCCCTTGGGAGGAATTTGTTCACAAACATGGGTATAAAAGACGAAATAATTTAATATGGCCGACTTTGACGGGAAGCCATGACCACGCCCTTTGAGGTAGGGTCGCAAATAGCACAACTTTAGTTAAGAACCACGTTTCAAATGCACTGGCCAATTTTTAAGCAGAACGGAAAAATCTCATGGGAGGAGTTCGTTCACAAACATGGGTATAAAAACGACATAATTGAATATGGCCGACTTTGAAGGAAAGCCATGACCACGCCCTTTGAGGTAGGGTCGCAAATAGCACAACTTTTGGTGAGAGTCATGTTCTGAATCTACCCCAAAAATTTGGAGCCCAAGCGACAAATCCCCTGGGAGGAGTTCGTTCAAATAGGACGCGAAAATCGAAAATGGCAAAAATTAAAATGGAAATATCTGACTTCCGGTGGGTTTTTTTGTATCGGTCCAAGAGGCTTTTTTGTAGGGCTAGGCCAGGGTAACATCCATACCGAGTTTCAAACAAATCGGTTAAAGTCGGTGTCTTGGAAAAAGGCAAAAAATGGATTATGGCCGATTTTGACGGAACGCCGTGGCCACGCCCTTTGAGGTAGAGTCCCAAATAGCACAACTTTTGGTAAGTCCCACGTTCTGAACCTACAAAAAAATTTTGAAGCCCAACCGGCTAATCCCCTGGGAGGAGTTCGTTCAAATAGGAAGCAAAAATCGCAAAAAATCGCAACTTTGGAGGCAAATATCTGACTTCCGGTGGGTTAACGGGTATAGGTCCAAGAGGCTTTTTTGTAGGTCTGGGCCAGGTTAACGGGCATACCGAGTTTCATACATGTAACTGAAACGTGGTGTCGGGGCTGTCGTTTTTAAAGCCTTTAGGGGGCGCTATTACCACGACAATCGCTATTTTTGGTATGTGAGCTTTAGGCAGAGGTTTACACGTGTCCAGTGAATTTCATATTCATAGCTATTACGGTGTTTGCACAGTGATTTATGCTGCTTTTAGAGCGCCATCCCGTGGCAGAATTTTTGTGTCCTTTTAACCCCTGCCTCAGAGACCCCTGAGGTATGTGCCTACCAAGTTTTGTGTTAATAGCACTTGCCAATATGGAGGAATAAACTTCTTGATTTTAAAGAGCGCCCTCTAGTGGCAATGACCAGAAATTTGGTAGCTAGCATGGAGGACATATTCCGAGGTAGGGACCAAAATTTGGTGTCGAAAGAATATAGCATTGTGGAGATATGGTCCATTTCCTGTTTTTACAGAAAATTGACAAATCTTTAAAGTTTTGTAACGCGCTGACTATAGAGAATTTCAACATACTTTATATGGCGTTTTTGCATATTCCAGTCGGGACATGCTACATGTCAAGTTTCGTGCATATCAGAGAAAGCCTGGTGGATTGAGGCTGTAAAAGCTGTTTTTTAGTTTTTGCGATTTTGCGCGAAAACAAAGGCAGGCGGACATACAACTCGTTGACACAGCGAGGTGCAGCACGATTGCCCGAATCCGTAGATATAAAGTTTTTCAATGTGCGCCAACTTTTGCGGAAGTTATAGGCGTTACAGAGGTTTCGAATAAACAGCGCCACCTAGAGGCTTTGCTAGTGCGCGACATGAACGTGATTCCTAGAATATAAAATTTTTCACCAGGCCTGACAACTTTGACAAAAAAAAATGACTTTTCGTATATGTTCAGATAGTGCAAATCAACGTCAAAGTTCCCTGAAATAATAATAATAATAATAATAAAAAACGAATCAATTTCAAAAGGGACCTCGTCCTGTTTCACAGGCTCGGTCCCTAAAAATTGACTCGTCGGCACGTGGATGGCGTCGTGACAGTTCGTCGTTCACATGAGGTCGTCGTTTGCTCAAGGATGGCGTGACAGGTTCTCGTTTGTGGCTGTCCACGCACTGTGCGGTATGGCCGACTTTGACTGCACACCCTGGCCACGCCCTTCGAGGTAGAGCCATAAGTAGCACAACTTTAGTTAAGAACCACGTTTCAAATGCACTGACCAATTTTGAAGCAGAACGGAAAAATCGCTTGGGAGGAATTTGTTCACAAACATGGGTATAAAAGACGAAATAATTGAATATGGCCGACTTTGACGGGAAGCCATGACCACGCCCTTTGAGGTAGGGTCGCAAATAGCACAACTTTAGTTAAGAACTACGTTTTAAATGCACTGACCAATTTTGAAGCAGAACGGAAAAATCCCATGGGAGGAGTTCGTTCACATACATGGGTATAAAAACGACATAATTGAATATGGCCGACTTTGAAGGAAAGCCATGACCACGCCCTTTGAGGTAGGGTCGCAAATAGCACAACTTTTGGTGAGAATCATGTTCTGAATCTACCCCAAAAATTTGGAGCCCAAGCGACAAATCCCCTGGAAGGAGTTCGTTCAAATAGGACGCGAAAATCGAAAATGGCAAAAATTGAAACGAAAATATCTGACTTTCGGTGGGTTTTATGGCATGGGTCCAAGAGGCTTTTTTGTAGGGCTAGGCCAGGTTAACATCCATACCGAGTTTCAAACAAATCGGTTAAAGTCGGTGTCTTGGAAAAAGGCAAAAAATGGATTATGGCCGATTTTGACGGAACGCCGTGGCCACGCCCTTTGAGGTAGAGTCGCAAATAGCACAACTTTTGGTAAGACCCATCTCCTGAATCTACCCAAAAAATTTGGAGCCCAACGGGCAAATCCCCTGGGAGGAGTTCGTTCAAATAGGATGCGAAAATCGCAAAAATTCGCAACTTTGAAGGCAAATATCTGACTTCCGGTGGGTTAACGGGTATGGGTCCAAGAGGCTTTTTTGTAGGTCTGGGCCTGGTTAACGGGCCTACCGAGTTTTATACATGTAAGTGAAACGTGGTGTCGGGGCTGTCGTTTTTAAAGCCTCTAGGGGGCGCTATTACCACGACAAGCACGATTTTTGGTATGTGAGGTTTTTGCAGAGGTATACACGTGTCCTGTGAATCTCATATTCATAACTATTATGGTGTTTGCACAGTGATTTATGCTGATTTTAGAGCGCCATCCCGTGGCAGAATTTTTGTGTCCTTTTAACCCCTGCCTCAGGGAGCCCTGAGGTATGTGCCTACCAAGTTTTGTGTTAATAGCACTTGCCAATATGGAGGTATAAACTTCTTGATTTTAAAGAGCGCCCTCTAGTGGCAATAACTCGAAATTTGGTAGCTAGCATGGAGGACATATTCCGAGGTAGGGACCAAAATTTGGTGTTGAAAGAATATAGCATTGTGGAGATATGGTCCATTTCCTGTTTTTACAGAAAATTGAAAAATCTTAAAAGTTTTGTAACGCGCTGACTATAGAGAATTTCAACATACTTTATATGGCGTTTTTGCATATTTCAGTCGGGACATGCTACATGTCAAGTTTCGTGCATATCGGAGAAAGCCTGATGGATTGAGGCTGTAAAAGCTGTTTTTTAGTTTTTGCGATTTTGCGCGAGAACGAAGGCAGGCGGAAATACAACACGTTGACACAGCGAGGTGCAGCACAATTGCCCGAATCCGTAGATATAACGTTTTTGAATGTGCGCCAATTTTTGCGGAAGTTATAGGCGTTACAGAGGGTTCGCATAAACAGCGCCACCTAGAGGCTTTCCTAGTGTGCGACATGAACGTGACACCTAAAATGTATAATTTTTCACCAGGCCCTAAAAGTTTGCCAAAAAAAATTGAGTTTTCATATATGTTTAGATAGTGCAAATCAACGTCAAACTTCCCCGAAATAATAATAATAATAAAGATAGATGGATGGATGGATTGATATATCTAAATTGGGTTAATGTCCCGCGGGACATTTGGGGGGACCTCGCCGTAAAAATTGACTCGTCGGCACGTGGATGGCGTCGTGACAGTTCGTCGTTCACGTGGACGAAGTCGTGACAGGTCGTCGTTTGCTCAAGGATGGCGTGACAGGTTCTCGTTTGTGGCTGTCCACGCACTGTGCGGTATGGCCGACTTTGACTGCACACCCTGGCCACGCCCTTAGAGGTAGAGCCGTAAATAGCACAACTTTAGTTAAGAACCACGTTTCAAATGTACTGACCAATTTTGAAGCAGAACGGAAAAATCGCTTGGGAGGAATTTGTTCACAAACATGGGTATAAAAGACGAAATAATTGAATATGGCCGACTTTGACGGGAAGCCATGACCACGCCCTTTGAGGTAGGGTCGCAAATAGCACAACTTTAGTTAAGAACCACTCTTTAAATGCACTGACCAATTTTGAAGCAGAACGGAAAAATCCCATGGGAGGAGTTCGTTCACAAACATGGGTATAAAAACGACATAATTGAATATGGCCGACTTTGAAGGAAAGCCATGACCACGCCCTTTAAGGTAGGGTCGCAAATAGCACAACTTTTGGTGAGAATCATGTTCTGAATCTACCCCAAAAATTTGGAGCCCAAGCGACAAATCCCCTGGGAGGAGTTCGTTCAAATAGGACGCGAAAATCGAAAATGGCAAAAATTGAAACGAAAATATCTGACTTTCGGTGGGTTTTATGGCATGGGTCCAAGAGGCTTTTTTGTAGGGCTAGGGCAGGGTAACATCCATACCGAGTTTCAAACAAATCGGTTAAAGTCGGTGTTCTGGAAAAAGGCAAAAAATGGATTATGGCCGATTTTGACGGAACGCCGTGGCCACGCCCTTTGAGGTAGAGTCGCAAATAGCACAACTTTTGGTAAGACCCATCTCCTGAATCTACCCAAAAAATTTGGAGCCCAACGGGCAAATCCCCTGGGAGGAGTTCGTTCAAATAGGATGCGAAAATCGCAAAAATTCGCAACTTTGAAGGCAAATATCTGACTTCCGGTGGGTTAACGGGTATGGGTCCAAGAGGCTTTTTTGTAGGTCTGGGCCTGGTTAACGGGCCTACCGAGTTTCATACATGTAGGTGAAACGTGGTGTCGGGGCTGTCGTTTTTAAAGCCTATAGGGGGCGCTATTACCACGACAAGCACGATTTTTGGTAAGTGAGGTTTTGGCAGAGGTATACACGTGTCCTGTGAATTTCATATTCATAACTATTATGGTGTTTGCACAGTGATTTATGCTGATTTTAGAGCGCCATCCCGTGGCAGAATTTTTGTGTCCTTTTAACCCCTGCCTCAGGGAGACCTGAGGTATGTGCCTACCAAGTTTTGTGTTAATAGCACTTGCCAATATGGAGATATAAACTTCTTGATTTTAAAGAGCGCCCTCTAGTGGCAATGACCAGAAATTTGGTAGCTAGCATGGAGGACATATTCCGAGGTAGGGACCAAAATTTGGTGTCGAAAGAATATAGCATTGTGGAGATATGGTCCACTTTCTGTTTTTACAGAAAATTTACAAATCTTTAAAGTTTTGTAACGCGCTGACTATAGATAATTTCAACATACTTTATATGGCGTTTTTGCATATTTCAGTCGGGACATGCTACATGTCAATTTTCGTGCATATCGGAGAAAGCCTGATGGATTGAGGCTGTAAACGCTGTTTTTTAGTTTTTGCGATTTTGCGCGAAAACGAAGGCAGGCGGACTCCCAACACGTTGACACAGCGAGGTGCAGCACGTTTGCCCGAATCTGTAGATGTAACGTTTTTGAATGTACGCCAACTTTTGCGGAAGTTATAGGCGTTACAGAGGTTTCGCATAAACAGCGCCACCTAGAGGCTTTGCTAGTGCGCGACATGAACGTGATTCCTAGAATATAAAATTTTTCACCAGGCCTGACAACTTTGACAAAAAAAATTGACTTTTCGTATATGTTCAGGGGGTTAAAATCAACGTCAAAGATCCCTGAAATAATAATAATAATAATAATAAAAAACGAACCAATTTCAAAAGGGACCTCGTCCTGTTTCACAGGCTCGGTCCCTAATAATAAATATATGTTCAGGTAGTGCAAATCAACGTCAAAGTTCCCCGAAATAATAATAAAGATAGATAGATAGATAGATAGATAGATAGATAGATAGATAGATAGATAGATAGATAGATAGATAGATAGATAGATAGATAGATAGATAGATAGATAGATAGATAGATAGATAGATAGATAGATAGATGGATTGATTGATTGTTATATCTAAATTGGGTTAATGTCCCGCGGGACATTTGGGGGGACCTCGCCGTAAAAATTGACTCGTCGGCACGTGGATGGCGTCGTGACAGTTCGTCGTTCACGTGGATGAAGTCGTGACAGGTCGTCGTTCACGTTGATGGTGTCGTGACAGGTCGTCGTTCAGGTAGATGGTGTGGTGACAGGTTGTCTTTTGCACAAGGAATCTACCCAAAAAATTTGGAGCCCACGTGTCAAATCCCATGGGAGGAGTTCGTTCAAATAGGACGCGAAAATCGAAAATGGCAAAAATTAAAATGAAAATATCTGACTTCCGGTGGGTTTTTTGGCATGGGTCCAAGAGGCCTTTTTGTAGGGCTAGGCCTGATCAACAAGCCCACCGAGTTTCATACATATCGGTGAAACTTGGTGTCGTGGAAAAAGTGAAAAAATTGATTATGGCCGATTTTGACGGTACGCCGTGGCCACGCCCTTTGAGGTAGGGTCGCAAATAGCACAACTTTTGGTGAGAATCATGTTCTGAATCCACCCAAAAAATTTGGAGCCCAAGCGACAAATCCCCTGGGAGGAGTTCGTTCAAATAGGACGCGAAAATTGAAAATCGCAAAAATTAAAATGAAAATATCTGACTTCCGGTGGGTTTTTTGTCATGGGTCCAAGAGGCTTTTTTGTAGGGCTAGGCCAGGGTAACATCCATACCGAGTTTCAAACATATCGGTTAAAGTCGGTGTCTTGGAAAAAGGCAAAAAAATGGATTATGGCCGATTTTGACGGAACGCCGTGGCCACGCCCTTTGAGGTAGAGTCCCAAATAGCACAACTTTTGGTAAGAACTATATTCTGAATCTACCCAAAAAAATTGGAGCCCAACGGGCTAATTCCCTGGGAGGAGTTTGTTCAAATAGGATGCAAAAATCGCAAAAATTCGCAACTTTGAAGGCAAATATCTGACTTCCGGTGGGTTATCGGGTATGGGTCCAAGAGGCTTTTTTGTAGGTCTGGTCCGGTTCAATGGGCATACCGAGTTTCATACATGTAAGTGAAACGTGGTGTCGGGGCTGTCGTTTTAAAAGCCTATAGGGGGCGCTATTACCACGACAAGCACGATTTTTGGTATGTGAGGTTTTGGCAGAGGTATACACGTGTCCTGTGAATTTCATATTCATAACTATTATGGTGTTTGCACAGTGATTTATGCAGATTTTAGAGCGCCATCCCGTGGCAGAATTTTTGTGTCCTTTTAACCCCTGCCTCAGGGAGCCCTGAGGTATGTGCCTACCAAGTTTTGTGTTAATAGCACTTGCCAATATGGAGGAATAAACTTCTTGATTTTAAAGAGCGCCCTCTAGGGGCAATGACCAGAAATTTGGTAGCTAGCATGGAGGACATATTCCGAGGTAGGGACCAAAATTTGGTGTCGAAAGAATATAGCATTGTGGAGATATGGTCCACTTCCTGTTTTTACAGAAAATTGACAAATCTTAAAAGTTTTGTAACGCGCTAACTATAGATAATTCCAACATACTTTATATGGTGTTTTTGCATATTTCAGTCGGGACATGCTACATGTCAAATTTCGTGCATGTCGGAGAAAGTCTGATGGATTGAGGCTGTAAAAACTGTTTTTTAGTTTTTGCGATTTTGCGCGAAAATGAAGGCAGGCGGAAATACAACTCGTTGACACAGCGAGGTGCAGCATGACTGCCCGCATCCGTAGATGTAACGTTTTTGAATGTGCGCCAATTTTTGCGGAAGTTATAGGCGTTACAGAGGGTTCACATAAACAGCGCCACCTAGAGGCTTTGCTAGTGTGCGACATGAACGTGACACCTAAAATGTATAATTTTTCACCAGCCCCTAAAAGTTTGCCAAAAAAAATTGAGTTTTCATATATGTTTAGATAGTGCAAATCAACGTCAAACTTCCCCGAAATAATAATAATAATAATAATAATAATAATAATAATAATAATAATAATAATAATAAACGGATCAATTTCAAAAGGGACCTCGTCCTGTTTCACAGGCTCGGTCCCTAATAATAAAAAACGAACCAATTTCAAAAGGGACCTCGTCCTGTTTCACAGGCTCGGTCCCTAATAATAAAAAACGAACCAATTTCAAAAGGGACCTCGTCCTGTTTCACAGGCTCGGTCCCTAATAAACATACAAAAATGGGAAAAAATGAATGCCCCCCTGAATTTAAAACATAATTTTAAATGAAGGGGGGCTTCTCAACATCCTCTCTCCTACACCAATCAGTCTAGTATTATTTGTCAGTTGTCGGTGTCATCTTCCTGTTCCATCAAATGACTGACAATCACCATGTTAAAGCTTTTAAAGCTGTAATCTTCTAAGCTTCTTCAAACGTCTTTTGTTTACCTCTTACAGTGTAAGCTATCATCTCCATTGTCATACTTCATGTCATCTCCCTTTTTCCCACTTGCTTAACTTCGGGGAAGAGCTATAAGTCACTTTGTCACTTTGAACACATGTCTATAAAAACATTGTCTTTCTGATTCAAACCGATATTCTTAGGGTAGGACTGCAGGATGAATACATTTCGCTCCGCGGGAAGCTTAATATCGACAATTTCAGCTATCAAATGGCTCACCTCTTTCCAGAATTCTACAATCTTCTTACACTCTCATGCAGAGTGAAAGAAGGCGCTTCATTACACTCTGTACAAGTATCAGGAATGCTGTCATTGCATATCTGTAGTTTGGCAGACATAATGTCAATACTCATTAGCCATTCATATTGCAATCATTTCAGCTATGTATTGATCGTTTGGGTTTGATCCTTCTCCATGTCCTCCTCCAGTCCTCTACAGGTACAACCTCATTCAGATCTTCCCTCCAGGCCTACACACTGGAATCTGAGGAATCATGTGAGCCTGACGCCAATAATCCGTATAATAGTGACATCAGTCCCCTGCTGCTGTTACAATCTTTAATTACTTCGTTTTCCAAGGCAGAAAGAGGTGCTTTATTAATTTATTTAATGATAATAATCAATTCATGATTTTGAGATTGAAATAGAAAGTTTCTTCATTGTAAATTGAAGAAATGTTTTCTGGGGATCCCAATGTTGAATAGATAGTGCCTTAAAAGGACAGGTGTTTTCCATCCAAGTAATTGGCCCATATTGTAAAACTTGCGTCCGTTCTTCCAAGTAGGCCTATACGTTAGTATTGCTCTGAATAGGACTGGAAGGACAGGACAGTGACTGGGAGATACCTAGAAATCTCTCATGGCATATTTAACCACATTTCTAAAACTTAAGGGTTAGCGGTGGGATTCCTTGGGTCTTAGGGTTTCGAGGAACATAAGTGAAGATTCAAAGGTACATTTTAACATATTTAAAAATATTCTAGGTCAACCCAGCATTTCATCTCATGGTCATGAGATGAAAAGTAAAACATGATAGTTTGTAGATGGGAGGCCCAGTAATACCAATGTGCATTTGGATAATGAGGTCCCCCTCCATGTTATGGTAAGTACAGCAATGAGCGCATCTATTATTCCAAGTGAAATTGGCGAAGCGTTTCTTAATGTCATTCAAAAAAACATGTTGGAGGAGGTCAAAGAATATTCAGGAATAGATATAAAAATGCAGTATGTTAATTCTGCCGATGAAGGAGATGGGCAGACCAGCGCTCTAATGAATTAGAAACACCTCTTAGAATGGGCTCATCATCTAGTGAGACTAGTCTTCAACGTTGGGTGTGATTCTTACACCTACAAAGAGAAGCAGTCGGTTACCTTAAGCATGGAAACACACTGGGAAAAAGAAACAGAAGACTTGCACTTGTCAATTTTGGATCCTGAAATCCTTCCAAAGGTCTCGACGAGGCCCATAAAAGCAGAAGTAGATTCATCCGGATGTCTCAGAAACACAAAGACATCACCTGCGAGTAAAGCCAGCCTGTGATCCGTGATCCCCACGGTAAGTCCACATATCGCTTCGTGCCCCCTCACCACTATTGCCAGCAGTTTGACGGCGAGGATAAAGAGGAGAGGAGACGTCGGGCATCCCTGATGGCAACCTCCAGACACAATGAAAGATTTAGAAATCATATTATTGGTCAACGCTTCAGCTAGAGGCTTGTTAGAGAACAGTTTCAGTCATTTGCTAAAGTTTCTTCCGAGGCCAAGTCGAGCGAGTACATCAAAGAGATAGAGCCATTCCACCCCATCGAAGGACTTTTCTGTGCCTGCTGATAGGACCGCGGTGTCCTCCTTCTGGATGGGAAGAATATTCAGCGCTCTCCTCACATTCACATCTCACATTGTGAAATCCCTGTCTACTCTTGATAAAAACCATTCTGGTCTCTTCTTATCGAGACCGTCAGGGGACCCTCTGCTCTCCTTGCTAAACGCGTGGCATCGTATCTTCAGATCTGAAGTGAGGAGGCTGATTGGGAGCCTGTTTTCCCATCTTGCGTTGGGTATCTGGTTTCCGAGTTCTTTATCAAGGCTCCTCTCATAGACGCGCGGAGAAGGCGGGAAGAACACATTATGACTTCTTATAGAGGTCTGTCAGGAGACCGTCTGGGCCAGTGACTTTCCCTTCTCTCATCCAAGGCTTCAGATACTTCAAACTCAGTTAGAACACTATCCATATTGCTGTTGCGTTCGTCTGATATGGACTGAATATTCAAAGAATCTGAGAATGACTTCTGCGTGTCTCAATCGGGCGGACATTATGGGCTGTATGAATTCTCATAATATGACCGAAATGTTTTATTGATCCCCACCGGGTCTAATGTCCTTACATTACGAGGTAGGAGGTTCTGTATGTTCTGTTTGTTCTGTTACTTATGTGGAACACGGTGGCTCGTTCTGTTTGTTCTGTTGGTTCTGTTACTTCTGTGGAACGAGGTGGCTCGTTCTGTTTGTTCTGTTGGTTCTGTTACTTCTGTGGAACGAGGTGGCTCATTCTGTTTGTTCTGTTGGTTCTGTTACTTCTGTGGAACGAGGTGGCTCGTTCTGTTTATTCTGTTGGTTCTGTTACTTCTGTTGAATGCGGTGGCTTGTTCTGTTTGTTCTGTTGGTTCTCTTGGTTCTGTTACTTCTGTTGAACGCGGTGGCTCGTTCTGTTCGTTATTACTCGGTTGAGTAAGCCCCTCCCCCCCCCACTTTACATAGTCATTTTGTGGATCATCCACCCATTAGTAATAATAACAATAATAATATTAGAATAAACTTTATTAAAAGTTTCTGTTATTTACAACTGGGATGTCAATTGGCCCCGCAAGGAAACACAAATTTATTTGATGAAAAATGAAACATCTGTGGAGAAAAACTCATACAGAAAGTCCAATGCTTCTCAAAGTAATGAAATGGTTGTCTTATTAATGGAAGTTAATCTGTGGTATGTTTATGTCATGATTCCCTGTCAAGGTTAACAGCTTCTGTTGGCTGATACGGCGACCTGACCTCGCACTGATTAAACGTTAACGTGACACAAATGTCCTCTGCTTATTGAAACTAAGTGAAGCCTTCACAGCTGGCCGCCCTGCCCTACAATTAACCTGATAGTGTTTAGATTCTCATTTGTACATTCTGAATACATTTCACCGCGTAAGTGGATGAGAAAATTCAGTTTTTTTTCAAATTTTGGAATGCTTTCTGATTATATTAGAATACTTCTCAATTTCATGCGCTCAAGTCATTGAGACCCTGGGAATTTGAAATATTAAATGTTTAATTTAAGTAATTAATATTCCATCATTGGTCGTTTATTGTAAATGTGCTGATGTAAGCTTTGATTATGCTGCCCTAAATCTTGAAAGCAGATGGTGGGCTACCTGAACTTAGAACCTGTGTCTGTATGTTCTCAGTCATGAGCTGAGAACACCTCAGCTCATGACTGTGTCAGTAACAAACCGTGTTACTGTCCTTGTCTCCAACACCACGGCCCCTGCAGTTGAGCAATAAAGAACCATTTGATACAGTTTGTTCAGAAGGAACTGTAACCAAAATAACTTGCTTCAAAGGGCCCATTTCCTTGTATTTTCTTCCTAGGCTTCAATATTGCCTCGTGTGAATAGTTATGCATTGTGCATCAGCAGTAAACTGAATTTCATGCAAAACCGCTGCCTGGTTCCATTGATAGGGATTATTGAAATGTGACGGAAATGGTGACGGCATTTGATTTAGCAGAAACGACTCACTGTTTTGAGTCATATCTCGATTTGATTGCAATTTCAAGCTCTATCCAACTCCAAACTAACTGGCATTCAGATCATTGTGATGTCTCGTGGGGAGGAGATACTGAGGTGCTGAATCACCATGTGAGTAATATCATTCAACAATGGCGTAGCATGCTGTCTACCATTTTTCACATAACGAGTTGATGGCATTCGAATGCAGTAGGGTCAAAGGTTAACGGTGGTGAGAGTGACCTTTCCCGGTACTGGGTGGGCCAGGGCCATATCACAACCCGTCTGCGGTTCTCTCACTCAAACAGCGGACTTCCCGTCATGAAAACCTTCCAACTTTCTGAATAATGCATTTGCTTCATAAACTACACTTCCCACAATCTCAGGCGAACAGCGTGGCTCTGGTTTCTGTTTTTCTAAATGTAATCCTCGGAAGCACCATGACTTTGGGGAACCGAAAGGAACAATGCAAGCAGCCCTAACCCAAATGCTGCAGTTTGTACAACAATAACAGCCCCCCCCCTTAATTACCATAACAAATGTGTTTCTCGTGCCCCCGCCGCCATGTTTCATCAGACAAAACTCGACGCGGAGCAGGCAACGAATCCACACGCTGGGCTGATATTCATATCTACCCTTTGACGACTGAAAGCCTGTGGTCTTGCTGACCGAGCGATGAAAAAAAAAACCCTAAAAAAATCTCTGCCCTCATCTACTCCCCCTCACCCGCTCCTCCTCGTCTCCCTCTTCGCTGTTTCCCCTTCATCTTCCTCGTTCTCTGTCTCCTCTCCTCAGCGGATGGTAATTTTCCGCATGTTGCACTGTAACAGATGTATGTGGACAATGACATCATCTGAGGATGAGTGCAAAACAACTTCAGAGACGTTCTCTTAATACTGAATACAGCTTCTTTAAGCAAGAACACACACACACACACACACACACAAACACATGCACACGCGAGTTTCACAGGCCCGCACACATTACCCAGACATACCAGGAGTTATTCCTGACACACCCACACACCAAATGCGTGACACACAATTCACACAGCAAGGGATATTTTGCAGGTCAAGCGTATGCAGTTTGCCAGTCTTTTCATGTGAAAGAAAGACACACACACACACACCTCCCTTCCTGGAGAGTTCCAGAGAGAGTCAGCGGCCACTAAATAAAGAACAGTTGAGCCGTAAATATATAAATAAAAACTAATCGCATAAATGATGCATCGGAAAAACTGCAACATCCGCACACCACACAGCAGGAAGTATGTGCTG
>JAXIVH010000706.1:0-5000 GCA_036785325.1 Urophycis tenuis | reverse complement strand
GATGTTTCGCCGCCGAGACCCGGCTTCGTAGAAATGTGTGTGTGTGTGGTAGAAATGTGTGTGTGTGTGTGTGTGTTGGTGTGGTAGAAATGTGTGTGTGTGTGTGTGTGGTAGAAATGTGTGTGTGTGTGGGTGGTAGAAATGTGTGTGTGTGTGTGGTAGAAATGTGTGTGTGTGTGTGTGTGTGTGTGTGGTAGAAATGTGTGTGTGTGTGTGTGGTAGAAATGTGTGTGTGTGTGTGTGTGCGTGTGTGGCGAGGTAATGTGGACGGCGAACTTCAAAGGCGAGAGTGCATTGAATGGAGGGAGATAAAGGTTATGGACATAGCAGGGGGAAAAAAAAGAACAAAGCTGATATGCAATAGTTTTGAAAGGCACGTGGCGAGGCGTCACAGCTCCTGTTGTCAGAGTTGGCACGGTGAGGGGGGGGGGGGGGAGGGGGCACAGTTGTGGCCCGTCCACTTCCCCTGTATGCTGATGATATGTTGTCACGATACGTTTTTGCTCAACGGCTCGTGTCAGATGTCTCGGGATTTCAATGTAATAAATAAATACATGAATAATAAATATGACGATTGAACGATAAATAATTCAGGGTGTATAAATGCAACCACTTTTCACAAGGCGTTGTTTAACCCCCTAAACCCACCCCACCCCCCCCCCCCCCCAACCCTCCACCTCCACACACACACACACCCCACACACACAAACACACACACACACTTCATCACGTCCCGAGCTGACCCGCAGACATCGGGGCACTTTACAGCAGCGCGGCGCGGTCTTGTATCCCAGTGATTCTGACTCCCAGTGTCCCCGGCGATCCCTTCCACTCTGCCTCCCCCCCCCCCCCCCCCCTCCCCCCCCCCCCCCCCCCAATCCCCCCACTCCCACGAGATTGTAAACCACCAGAGAGCAGAAAGAAAGAGATAAAGAGATAAAGAGAAGGAGCCATGGAGCGATAGACGGAGAGCAGCGGAGGAGAGAGAGAGAGAGAGACACGAGACGGGGGACATATAGGGATGGGGGATGTTACGCCGCCTTCCCACTAGCAGCGTAAATCAGCTCCGTAATACGCAATGCTTCCCCACCGGACGTCGTACGTGACTGTTGAAAACGTCGGAATAGAAAATAAAATGGCGGAAAGACTCGAGAGACTTATCGGTGTCGGAATGTCCCGTTCTCTATGACCTGTCCTTCTGAGGGATATCGGAAAACGGCCACTATATAATAATAATAATTATACATTTGAATTTTAATTACCTTAATAACGTTAGGAAATCATCAAAATGAAAGCAATACGTGACAACATATCGTTAAATCATTATTTCATTTATTAAAAGTTGATTTGTTTATCAGCACCATAGCAACGCTAACTTCCGTTCAGATTGTCGGATAGGAACCGTCCGTAGACTGTCGTACTAGTTCAAATTTTTCAACGCATCCGGATAGCCATCGGATCCGATTTTTTTTGCACCGCACTCCTTCGGACCCATTCGCATGCGGTCTGCGACTCTCCATAGGAAATGTATGACTTCTGGTCGTTTCGCAGCCGTATCTACGCTGCTAGTGGGAAGGTGGCGTTAAGGTCTCTCCGTGGCTCCTCCGCGCCGAGCCCCCCCCCCCCAGGGGGCGCCGCGGGAACAGGATGAGCTCTGAGTCACGCCCTGAGGCGTCTCCGGCCCGGCCCAGCCCGGCCCAGACCGGTGACGCCCGCTGGGCCGTTTTACCCCACGCTTGACTTTGATGCGCCTAACGCGACGCCCCCGTTACGCGCCGCACGCCGCCAGCGCCCCGCCGCCGCCAGCCTCTCCAGGGTTGGCTTCCTTCCTGTCCTTTCGCGTGTTGTTGATGGCGACGCCTGCGGGCGCGCGGACTGCGTGCTGTCAGCCCGTGTGCCCCCCCCCCCCCGCCATGGTTTGGACGCCGTACGGCAGTTTGCTGGAACGGTGAATTTTTAATTTTTTTGTTCTGTTCTTTAATTCCCGTGGTTTAGCGGTGGCGGTGATGCGGCGGTCTGGGGACGGGGGGCTTTTCTTGGGCTGCGATTCTAGACCCCGCCTACTTGTGACAGACGCACAGCAGGGCCGGTTACTGGTAATAGTAGCATGGTCTAAAAGCAGAGTCATGCCCCTAATGGATTAAAAAATATCTGTTTTCTAGGAACCGAGCGTATCTCTGTCTCTGTCTCTCTCTCTCTCTCTCTCCTCTCATCTCTCTCTCTCTCTCATCTCTCTCTCTCTCTCTCTCTCTCTCTCTTTCTCTCTCTCTCTCTCTCGTGCACGCTCTCACAGACACACGTGTGGCACACATGCACGTATGTTCACGTTCACACACAAACTCACACCTGGGATCCATTATTTCCGCTAAACGCATTGTTTTTCCATTCATTTGTCATGTGTTGGTTAATTCATTAAAATGTATTTCCTGTCGTTCAACAGCCAGGTGTAGGGAAGGCCTCTCTCTCACTCTCTCTCTCTCTCTCTCTCTCTCTCTCTCTCTCTGTCTCTCGGTCGTTAGTATGTCTCCTAATCCACTACATACTTCTTCTTTTAATCATTCAAAGCTAGGGTAGGTGGATTGGAGAAGCCAGCCAGAGTAAACAGGATTTTGAAAGAATCCATCCCTCCCTCCAGGCCTTCCTCCAACGCCACTCCCCATGAAACACGTGACTAGCTTGCTAGCTTTAGCATCAGGTCTGCCTCCGCCTCGCTGACGTCTTCCATCATGTGCGATGAGTGTCGCGGCAGAGTGCGCGCGGGTTGCCCGGGTAGCCAGGTAGACAGACAGGTAGGCCATCCAATTACGCTCGGACGGGCTTATTAAAGCACGGAGAAAGCCACGGATAGCTGATTTTTAAGATTTTGGTCAGGGCATTGGATTTATTGATTGCTTTCGGGATGTAAAGGGAATTTCAACAAATATGTGAAAAAAAAGTCTTTCTAAAATAAATTGGCTGCTTGGCTCTACTTACGATAGGGAAAGCGGGCGGCTTATCTCTGTGTTACTTCCTCACCACCACGTTCTTCAGCCTTCCTCTCGGCATATCTTTCTTGGCAGATCTAGCATTCTTTCGATTCTCTCTCTCTCTCTCTCTCTCTCTCTCTCTCTCTCTCTCGTCTTCGTTCCCTCTCATTCTCTCTCGTTCTCTCTCGTTCTCTCTCATTCTCTCTCGTTCTCTCTCGTTCTCTCTCATTCTCTCTCGTTCTCTCTCATTCTCTCTCGTTCTCTCTCGTTGTGGTTTTTTTCATCTAGTCATTCCGCTCCGTCCTGGTGGCGGTGGGTGCCATGACTAAGCCAAGGTTGCGGCCGTTGCAGTGAAACCGACCACTAAAAAGCAATATCCTCCCTCCCTGGCCGGCGTCACTCCCCTCCCACCCGGCTCATCGCCGCCGCACACACACAGCTAATGGGTAAAGAGTGGAGGGAGATTGGAGAAAGAACGAGAGCCACGCCGTCTTTCGTGTGCAGCAGGCCGTCCACGTTAATGAGAGCGAAACGTTAAGAGGAGTGTTCAATGCAGACACCCCCCCCCCCCCCCCCTCCGCCCCCAGCCCCCAGAGGCAACTGTGTGGTAGAGCTCACAAAGACGACGATACGCAAAGTAGTGATCCTCGATATTGTGTTGTGCTGATGATGAGCAGCGTTTGAGGCAGGATTGCAACAATATCTGACGTTGATGAATGCTGTCTTTTTTTTTGTCGGCGGGGGGGGGGTTGTTGGGGGGGGGGGGGGGTTTGACATGAGTCTGTTAACGCTTCACTTGTGTGCGATATATTGCTAGCAGCGCACATTTCTGCACAGAATCCTGTCAGACATGACCACTGACCACCTGTTCAACGATAGCCTCTCAGCCAACGCAAAAGCGCATCTGTAAGCACGGCGAGCGCGAGTCGAGCCCGCGCCGGCTCCACTTCTTATTTATTTTGTTCACGATTTGTTTCTTCTTATCAGCGAGCAAACAGGAAACAGATTCACCGAGACGCTGCAGAACAGGGGACGGCAGCGAAAAAAAATCCCAGACGGAAAAAAAAAAACAAAGACAACTGAAATATGAACAGGGTGTGTTGTCTATTTTTAGACATGGGGATAATGTGTATAGGGTGCAGGAGTCTGTGTGTGTGTGTGTGTGTGTGGGGGGGGGGGGGGGGGGGGGGGGGGGGGAGCGGGCCAGTGTCTTGTCTCCTCCGTTTTACCCTCACCCCTCCCCTGTCCGTGCCAACGTCTCACTGTCACGTGTGGCGGCGGTGTCCTGCCTACCAATGAGACGTCTGACATTCCTCTGACTGGCCTGTCTCCGGAACAGAGGTGAGACAAGGGCTCGCCTTCTGACGGACCGTGCACGTGCACAGCCTCGCACGTGCACAGCCTCGCACGTGCACAGCCTCGCACGTGCACAGGCTCCCACGTGCACAGCCTCGCACGAGCACAGCCTCGCACGAGAATAGCCTCGCACATGCACAGCTTTCGCACCTGCACAGCCTCGCACGTGCACAGCCTCGCACGAGCACAGCCTCGCACAATGCATACGCGGGTGCACGCGGTAACAGGTATAAACCCCACACAGACACACAAGCACTCACACACAGGTACATGCATGCACACACACACACACACACACACACACACCACACACACACACAGGGACAGACACACACACACACCACAGGTGCAGAGATACCTGCATAAATACAGTACACACACACACACTCACTCGACTCAAGGCTAAGTTATTCACCACCTCAAAGGCACAGTGAGAATAGACGCTACATAGATAAGGGCAGGCATTTTGATGTAAAAGACAGCTTAACAGCAAACGCTTTCAGGAAGATGGATGAGACGTACAGAGCTGAACCTTTCAGAAATGCCAGACGCAAAGAGCCTCTCTCAGGTGAACGGCAGCAGGTAACAGCCGCTGCCAAGAGTTTGCTTCGCATTATCGGGATAGAGCAAGTGCTGCCGTCAACCAGTTAATTCATCCGAGGGCTAGGCCGCCGCGAT
>JAXIVH010000705.1:7500-42500 GCA_036785325.1 Urophycis tenuis | reverse complement strand
AAAAAAAAAAATTGAAAAAATACTGACAAAAAAAACTGACACTGACAAAAAAAAATTGAAAAAAAAAAATTGAAAAGATACTGACAAAAAAAACACTGACACTAACAAAAAAAAATTGAAAAAAAAAAAATTTGAAAAAAAAAATATATACTGACAAAAAAAACACTGACACTGACAAAAAAAATGGAAAAAAAAAATTTGAAAAAAAAAATTGAAATTATACTGACAAAAAAACACTGACAGTGACAAAAAAAAATGAAAAAAATAAAAAAAAAAAATTGGAAAAAAAAATTGAAAAAAAAAATGAAAGAATACTGACAAAATAAACACTGACACTGACAAAAAAAAATTGAAAAAAAAAAGAAAGTATACTGACAAAAAAACACTGACAGTGACAAAAAAAATTTGAAAAATAAAAATTGAAAAAAAAAATTTAAAGGATACTGACAAAAAAACACTGACAGTGAAAAAAAAAAATTGAAAAAAAAAAATTGAAAGGATACTGACAAAAAAAAACACTGACACTGACAAAAACAAAAGTTGAAAAGGTACTGACAAAAAAAAAATGACAATGACAAAAAAATTTTTTGAAAAATTGAAAAAAAAAAATTGATAATTTACTGAAAAAAAAAACACTGACATTGACAAAAAAATAAAATAAAATAAGGGTTAGGGTTAGGGTTAGGGTTAGGGTTAGGGTTAGGGTTAGGGTTAGGGTTAGGGTTAGGGGTTAGGGGTTAGGGTTAGGGTTAGGGTTAGGATTAGGGTTAGGGTTAGGGTTAGGGTTAGGGTTAGGGTTAGGGTTAGGTTAGGGTTAGGTTAGGGTTAGGGTTAGGGTTAGGGTTAGGGTTAGGGTTAGGGTTAGGGTTAGGGTTAGGGTTAGGGTTAGGGTTAGGGTTAGGGTTAGGGTTAGGGTTAGGGTTAGGGTTAGGGTTAGGGTTAGGGTTAGGGTTAGGGTTAGGGTTAGGGTTAGGGTTAGGGTTAGGGTTAGGGTTAGGGTTAGGGTTAGGGTTAGGGTTAGGGTTAGGGTTAGGGTTAGGGTTAGGGTTAGGGTTAGGGTTAGGGTTAGGGTTAGGGTTAGGGTTAGGGTTAGGGTTAGGGTTAGGGTTAGGGTTAGGGTTAGGGTTAGGGTTAGGGTTAGGGTTAGGGTTAGGGTTAGGGTTAGGGTTAGGGTTAGGGTTAGGGTTAGGGTTAGGGTTAGGGTTAGGGTTAGGGTTAGGGTTAGGGTTAGGGTTAGGGTTAGGGTTAGGGTTAGGGTTAGGGTTAGGGTTAGGGTTAGGGTTAGGGTTAGGGTTAGGGTTAGGGTTAGGGTTAGGGTTAGGGTTAGGGTTAGGGTTAGGGTTAGGGTTAGGGTTAGGGTTAGGGTTAGGGTTAGGGTTAGGGTTAGGGTTAGGGTTAGGGTTAGGGTTAGGGTTAGGGTTAGGGTTAGGGTTAGGGTTAGGGTTAGGGTTAGGGTTAGGGTTAGGGTTAGGGTTAGGGTTAGGGTTAGGGTTAGGGTTAGGGTTAGGGTTAGGGTTAGGGTTAGGGTTAGGGTTAGGGTTAGGGTTAGGGTTAGGGTTAGGGTTAGGGTTAGGGTTAGGGTTAGGGTTAGGGTTAGGGTTAGGGTTAGGGTTAGGGTTAGGGTTAGGGTTAGGGTTAGGGTTAGGGTTAGGGTTAGGGTTAGGGTTAGGGTTAGGGTTAGGGTTAGGGTTAGGGTTAGGGTTAGGGTTAGGGTTAGGGTTAGGGTTAGGGTTAGGGTTAGGGTTAGGGTTAGGGTTAGGGTTAGGGTTAGGGTTAGGGTTAGGGTTAGGGTTAGGGTTAGGGTTAGGGTTAGGGTTAGGGTTAGGGTTAGGGTTAGGGTTAGGGTTAGGGTTAGGGTTAGGGTTAGGGTTAGGGTTAGGGTTAGGGTTAGGGTTAGGGTTAGGGTTAGGGTTAGGGTTAGGGTTAGGGTTAGGGTTAGGGTTAGGGTTAGGGTTAGGGTTAGGGTTAGGGTTAGGGTTAGGGTTAGGGTTAGGGTTAGGGTTAGGGTTAGGGTTAGGGTTAGGGTTAGGGTTAGGGTTAGGGTTAGGGTTAGGGTTAGGGTTAGGGTTAGGGTTAGGGTTAGGGTTAGGGTTAGGGTTAGGGTTAGGGTTAGGGTTAGGGTTAGGGTTAGGGTTAGGGTTAGGGTTAGGGTTAGGGTTAGGGTTAGGGTTAGGGTTAGGGTTAGGGTTAGGGTTAGGGTTAGGGTTAGGGTTAGGGTTAGGGTTAGGGTTAGGGTTAGGGTTAGGGTTAGGGTTAGGGTTAGGGTTAGGGTTAGGGTTAGGGTTAGGGTTAGGGTTAGGGTTAGGGTTAGGGTTAGGGTTAGGGTTAGGGTTAGGGTTAGGGTTAGGGTTAGGGTTAGGGTTAGGGTTAGGGTTAGGGTTAGGGTTAGGGTTAGGGTTAGGGTTAGGGTTAGGGTTAGGGTTAGGGTTAGGGTTAGGGTTAGGGTTAGGGTTAGGGTTAGGGTTAGGGTTAGGGTTAGGGTTAGGGTTAGGGTTAGGGTTAGGGTTAGGGTTAGGGTTAGGGTTAGGGTTAGGGTTAGGGTTAGGGTTAGGGTTAGGGTTAGGGTTAGGGTTAGGGTTAGGGTTAGGGTTAGGGTTAGGGTTAGGGTTAGGGTTAGGGTTAGGGTTAGGGTTAGGGTTAGGGTTAGGGTTAGGGTTAGGGTTAGGGTTAGGGTTAGGGTTAGGGTTAGGGTTAGGGTTAGGGTTAGGGTTAGGGTTAGGGTTAGGGTTAGGGTTAGGGTTAGGGTTAGGGTTAGGGTTAGGGTTAGGGTTAGGGTTAGGGTTAGGGTTAGGGTTAGGGTTAGGGTTAGGGTTAGGGTTAGGGTTAGGGTTAGGGTTAGGGTTAGGGTTAGGGTTAGGGTTAGGGTTAGGGTTAGGGTTAGGGTTAGGGTTAGGGTTAGGGTTAGGGTTAGGGTTAGGGTTAGGGTTAGGGTTAGGGTTAGGGTTAGGGTTAGGGTTAGGGTTAGGGTTAGGGTTAGGGTTAGGGTTAGGGTTAGGGTTAGGGTTAGGGTTAGGGTTAGGGTTAGGGTTAGGGTTAGGGTTAGGGTTAGGGTTAGGGTTAGGGTTAGGGTTAGGGTTAGGGTTAGGGTTAGGGTTAGGGTTAGGGTTAGGGTTAGGGTTAGGGTTAGGGTTAGGGTTAGGGTTAGGGTTAGGGTTAGGGTTAGGGTTAGGGTTAGGGTTAGGGTTAGGGTTAGGGTTAGGGTTAGGGTTAGGGTTAGGGTTAGGGTTAGGGTTAGGGTTAGGGTTAGGGTTAGGGTTAGGGTTAGGGTTAGGGTTAGGGTTAGGGTTAGGGTTAGGGTTAGGGTTAGGGTTAGGGTTAGGGTTAGGGTTAGGGTTAGGGTTAGGGTTAGGGTTAGGGTTAGGGTTAGGGTTAGGGTTAGGGTTAGGGTTAGGGTTAGGGTTAGGGTTAGGGTTAGGGTTAGGGTTAGGGTTAGGGTTAGGGTTAGGGTTAGGGTTAGGGTTAGGGTTAGGGTTAGGGTTAGGGTTAGGGTTAGGGTTAGGGTTAGGGTTAGGGTTAGGGTTAGGGTTAGGGTTAGGGTTAGGGTTAGGGTTAGGGTTAGGGTTAGGGTTAGGGTTAGGGTTAGGGTTAGGGTTAGGGTTAGGGTTAGGGTTAGGGTTAGGGTTAGGGTTAGGGTTAGGGTTAGGGTTAGGGTTAGGGTTAGGGTTAGGGTTAGGGTTAGGGTTAGGGTTAGGGTTAGGGTTAGGGTTAGGGTTAGGGTTAGGGTTAGGGTTAGGGTTAGGGTTAGGGTTAGGGTTAGGGTTAGGGTTAGGGTTAGGGTTAGGGTTAGGGTTAGGGTTAGGGTTAGGGTTAGGGTTAGGGTTAGGGTTAGGGTTAGGGTTAGGGTTAGGGTTAGGGTTAGGGTTAGGGTTAGGGTTAGGGTTAGGGTTAGGGTTAGGGTTAGGGTTAGGGTTAGGGTTAGGGTTAGGGTTAGGGTTAGGGTTAGGGTTAGGGTTAGGGTTAGGGTTAGGGTTAGGGTTAGGGTTAGGGTTAGGGTTAGGGTTAGGGTTAGGGTTAGGGTTAGGGTTAGGGTTAGGGTTAGGGTTAGGGTTAGGGTTAGGGTTAGGGTTAGGGTTAGGGTTAGGGTTAGGGTTAGGGTTAGGGTTAGGGTTAGGGTTAGGGTTAGGGTTAGGGTTAGGGTTAGGGTTAGGGTTAGGGTTAGGGTTAGGGTTAGGGTTAGGGTTAGGGTTAGGGTTAGGGTTAGGGTTAGGGTTAGGGTTAGGGTTAGGGTTAGGGTTAGGGTTAGGGTTAGGGTTAGGGTTAGGGTTAGGGTTAGGGTTAGGGTTAGGGTTAGGGTTAGGGTTAGGGTTAGGGTTAGGGTTAGGGTTAGGGTTAGGGTTAGGGTTAGGGTTAGGGTTAGGGTTAGGGTTAGGGTTAGGGTTAGGGTTAGGGTTAGGGTTAGGGTTAGGGTTAGGGTTAGGGTTAGGGTTAGGGTTAGGGTTAGGGTTAGGGTTAGGGTTAGGGTTAGGGTTAGGGTTAGGGTTAGGGTTAGGGTTAGGGTTAGGGTTAGGGTTAGGGTTAGGGTTAGGGTTAGGGTTAGGGTTAGGGTTAGGGTTAGGGTTAGGGTTAGGGTTAGGGTTAGGGTTAGGGTTAGGGTTAGGGTTAGGGTTAGGGTTAGGGTTAGGGTTAGGGTTAGGGTTAGGGTTAGGGTTAGGGTTAGGGTTAGGGTTAGGGTTAGGGTTAGGGTTAGGGTTAGGGTTAGGGTTAGGGTTAGGGTTAGGGTTAGGGTTAGGGTTAGGGTTAGGGTTAGGGTTAGGGTTAGGGTTAGGGTTAGGGTTAGGGTTAGGGTTAGGGTTAGGGTTAGGGTTAGGGTTAGGGTTAGGGTTAGGGTTAGGGTTAGGGTTAGGGTTAGGGTTAGGGTTAGGGTTAGGGTTAGGGTTAGGGTTAGGGTTAGGGTTAGGGTTAGGGTTAGGGTTAGGGTTAGGGTTAGGGTTAGGGTTAGGGTTAGGGTTAGGGTTAGGGTTAGGGTTAGGGTTAGGGTTAGGGTTAGGGTTAGGGTTAGGGTTAGGGTTAGGGTTAGGGTTAGGGTTAGGGTTAGGGTTAGGGTTAGGGTTAGGGTTAGGGTTAGGGTTAGGGTTAGGGTTAGGGTTAGGGTTAGGGTTAGGGTTAGGGTTAGGGTTAGGGTTAGGGTTAGGGTTAGGGTTAGGGTTAGGGTTAGGGTTAGGGTTAGGGTTAGGGTTAGGGTTAGGGTTAGGGTTAGGGTTAGGGTTAGGGTTAGGGTTAGGGTTAGGGTTAGGGTTAGGGTTAGGGTTAGGGTTAGGGTTAGGGTTAGGGTTAGGGTTAGGGTTAGGGTTAGGGTTAGGGTTAGGGTTAGGGTTAGGGTTAGGGTTAGGGTTAGGGTTAGGGTTAGGGTTAGGGTTAGGGTTAGGGTTAGGGTTAGGGTTAGGGTTAGGGTTAGGGTTAGGGTTAGGGTTAGGGTTAGGGTTAGGGTTAGGGTTAGGGTTAGGGTTAGGGTTAGGGTTAGGGTTAGGGTTAGGGTTAGGGTTAGGGTTAGGGTTAGGGTTAGGGTTAGGGTTAGGGTTAGGGTTAGGGTTAGGGTTAGGGTTAGGGTTAGGGTTAGGGTTAGGGTTAGGGTTAGGGTTAGGGTTAGGGTTAGGGTTAGGGTTAGGGTTAGGGTTAGGGTTAGGGTTAGGGTTAGGGTTAGGGTTAGGGTTAGGGTTAGGGTTAGGGTTAGGGTTAGGGTTAGGGTTAGGGTTAGGGTTAGGGTTAGGGTTAGGGTTAGGGTTAGGGTTAGGGTTAGGGTTAGGGTTAGGGTTAGGGTTAGGGTTAGGGTTAGGGTTAGGGTTAGGGTTAGGGTTAGGGTTAGGGTTAGGGTTAGGGTTAGGGTTAGGGTTAGGGTTAGGGTTAGGGTTAGGGTTAGGGTTAGGGTTAGGGTTAGGGTTAGGGTTAGGGTTAGGGTTAGGGTTAGGGTTAGGGTTAGGGTTAGGGTTAGGGTTAGGGTTAGGGTTAGGGTTAGGGTTAGGGTTAGGGTTAGGGTTAGGGTTAGGGTTAGGGTTAGGGTTAGGGTTAGGGTTAGGGTTAGGGTTAGGGTTAGGGTTAGGGTTAGGGTTAGGGTTAGGGTTAGGGTTAGGGTTAGGGTTAGGGTTAGGGTTAGGGTTAGGGTTAGGGTTAGGGTTAGGGTTAGGGTTAGGGTTAGGGTTAGGGTTAGGGTTAGGGTTAGGGTTAGGGTTAGGGTTAGGGTTAGGGTTAGGGTTAGGGTTAGGGTTAGGGTTAGGGTTAGGGTTAGGGTTAGGGTTAGGGTTAGGGTTAGGGTTAGGGTTAGGGTTAGGGTTAGGGTTAGGGTTAGGGTTAGGGTTAGGGTTAGGGTTAGGGTTAGGGTTAGGGTTAGGGTTAGGGTTAGGGTTAGGGTTAGGGTTAGGGTTAGGGTTAGGGTTAGGGTTAGGGTTAGGGTTAGGGTTAGGGTTAGGGTTAGGGTTAGGGTTAGGGTTAGGGTTAGGGTTAGGGTTAGGGTTAGGGTTAGGGTTAGGGTTAGGGTTAGGGTTAGGGTTAGGGTTAGGGTTAGGGTTAGGGTTAGGGTTAGGGTTAGGGTTAGGGTTAGGGTTAGGGTTAGGGTTAGGGTTAGGGTTAGGGTTAGGTTCATTTTAAGTTATCTCGATGATCCCCCCCACCTCATCCAACGACTGGGCAGTTGAATGGGGGATCAAAGGCAATTGCGCTCGCCAATATCCAGTCATCCGCAGTTCTCTTTCCCCATATTATCAATATGAAATGAAATTAAGTGGTTGTTTGTCTTGTTATGATATTCAGGCTGATTTTGAAATAAAGACCTGATGGTTTTCCTTATCACCACTAGTGGAGTAAACTGAAGTGATTGTTTGTCTTGTTGTGTAGTAACCGCTGATTTTGAGACATAGACTTGATGGTTTTCCTTGAAACCAAGAATGGAGTAAAGGTAATGGTTGTTTGTCTCATTATGATATAACCGCTGATTGTGGAATATTGACTTGTTTTTTGTCCTTTTTTCTTTCCAGGTTCTCTTTGTTTCCAGATGGAGGTCAAACGGAGATTTTGAGTCTGGCTGGTTGGGGTTATGTATTGGTAATGTATTGGTATGTATTGTATCGTAATCACATCTTTGTTATATTTATATTTTATAAATTTATAAAATTTATATAATTATAATTACATACTTATATAATTTATATATTTATGTATTGGTAATCATACATTTATAAATTTATTTATTAATGTATTAATTTATTTATTAATTTATTAATTTATTTATTAATTCATTAGTTAATTTATTAGTTAATTAATTTATTAATTTATTAATTTATTTATTAATTTATTAGTTAATTTATTAATTAATCAATTAACCAATTAATCAATTTCAATTTATCAATTCATTAATTAATTTATCAATTAATTTATTAATTTATTAATTAATTTATTAATTTATTAATTTATTAATTTATTTATTAATTTATTAATTTATTTATTTATTTAGATCACAACTGTTTTTTCTTTTTTTCTTTTTTTCTTTTTTTCTGTTTTAGTATAAAGGTACTATCGAAATGTTAGGACACATCATCAGTAGTGAACCTTGGGATCATAGGGTGTTTCTGGCCATTATCACTAGACACCCTCCCCCAAGGCGGCCCCCCGAGATTGATCAATTCTCAAGGTGTGTCAAATCCGAATTGGAATTGGTATTGGGTTTAAGCTTAAAGGGGTGGTCTTTTGTTGAGGTAACATTTTTTTCTTTTTTTCAGGTAAGTAGATTCTTACAGGTTAGTCCCTTGTTGGGCTTTGGCAGGTAAGTAAAATTGTTTTTTTGCATACATTTTTTGAGGGATAATTTCAACGTCTTGTTGGGTTTTCGCTTAGATTGGTTTGATTTAATTCGAATCCTATTATAATGGTGAACGTATTGTTGAGAGAATCTTTATTTTTAATGGAGGTACTTCTAACGGAGGTAAGTGTAACAGTTTTTTTTCTTTTTTGAGGATATGTCCTGAATCTGAGCCTATTATTTGTTAAATGGGGAGAGAAAGAAGGGGGTCTAAGGGCCCTAAAGGTCTTGGTGTTCCTAGGTCCCGTTGCATCCACGGCCTAGTCACCTAAGCTGGACTAGGGGATGGAGAATTTAGGGGGTGGAGAATTTCCTAGGTCCCGTTGCATCCACGGCCTAGTCACCTAAGCTGGACTAGGGGATGGAGAATTTAGGGGGTGGAGGACTAAAAAAAGGGGGGGAGGTTAATTAGTTTAGGGCAGGTAAGATTCAGCCGTATGTGGTGTAAAATGGACTGTTGTATGAGTGAGGCTAACCCTCGTAGAAGACTGGGTTACGATTAAGGTCCTGCTACCCTGGACCACCACACCCTGCGTGCTGTTCCTAGAGTCGGAACCCAGGGGGGCCGCATACTTACCCCCTGACCGGCACAAACCAGTTGTTAACACCGCTAGGTAGCTCTGGTTCGGCCAATCAGGGCTGGAGTTTGGTTCTTGTTGTTCGTAGGGTTTCGATAAACTCTACTGTGTGTCGCCCTTAGGGATTGAAAACACCAACAAAACACAATATTCTTTCTATCCCTCCCACCCAGGGTGTCATATCCGGGATACGAAAAGGACCAGCGCCGATCAAGCGGTGCCTTCCAGATCAACTCCAGGACCCAAGGGGACCAAGGCCAGCCGTGACACGCACTGCCTCCCCGGTCCCCCCAGAGAGACACCCACTAACCCGCCGGCATGGGGTGTCCCCCCCAAAAAGAATAACCAGGACCAGCCCCAACAGAGTGGTGCCTTCCCAGCCATTCCAAGGGGCAAGAGGGACCAAGGCCAGCCGTGACAAAGCACTGCCTCCCCAGTCCCCCAAGGAACCCAAGCCAGACCTATTCAGCGATGGGTGTCCGAACCCCAGGAAAGACCAGGACCAGCCCCGTCAAGCGGTGCCTTCCCAGTCAGTCCCAGGGCAGGAAAGACCAAGCCCAGCCGTGACAAAGCACTGCCTACTTGGCCCATCCAGGAACCCATGCTGAACAGCATGCTAAAAGCAATTCCTGTGCCCCATACACCGCACGACTACAGGAATTGTGAAGGAAACTTACCTCAAAGAAGACTCAAGGTGAGATTTCCTTACCAAAAAGCTACTTTTACTGGGTTAGACCCTTCCTGCCATAACTACGTCCCTCGCGGTGTTGTTCGAATTTCTACGTTGAAATGCATTTTGGGTTATTTTTGTCATTTGAGCTTTTTCCTTTGAAATGTATGCTGGGTAATTGATGTTTTCTTCCTCTAACATGTTAAAACTCAAATGTTTTGTCCAATGGGAAAGGTTTTTCCTGTTTTGGGTCATCCGTCCAGTGTGTATAACCCACAGTATATAGCTCCTAAAATTGCCGTGGGACCTTTATTAAAAGGTGCTTGCATTTTATACTGTCATTTCATGTTAGGCGAGAAAACGTAACATGTCTAATGTCAATTGTCTTACTTTGAAAGTCATGGCCCCATCCCCCTCAAACATGGGGGGCCCCTTTGGGGGCCGTGGGCCAAGACTTAGGGCAACATAAAACCCGGGTCAAGGTCCAGGTCCAAGCCAAGGCCCTGGTCCAAGCCAGGGCCCCTGCACAGGCCAGGACCAGGTCCAGGCCCGGATACCATTATTGTTGATGTTAAGGTTATATTAATTAAGGGGGGTTGAGGTAAGGTTTGGGGTTAGAGTTGGAGTCAGAGTTAGAGAAGAGGGTAAGGTCAGTGTTAGGGATGAGGTTAAAGTTATGGGGATGAGGTTAAAGTTAGAGTTAGGGATGAGGTTACATTAGAGTTAGGAATGAGGTTAAAGTTAAAGTCAGGGATGAGGGTTAGGGTTAGGGTTAAGGTTAAGGTTAGGGGTTAGGTTTGAGGTTAAGGTTGGGGTTGAGGTTAGGGTTAGGGGTGAGGTTGGGGTTAGGGGTGAGGTTAAGTTTAGAGTTGAGGTTAAGATCAGGTGTGAGGTTAGGATTGAGGTAAGGTTAAGGTTAGGGGTGAGTTTTAGGTTAGGGTTGAGGTTAAGGTTAGGGGTGAGGTTAAGGTGAGGTTAAGATCAGGTGTGAGGTAAGGGTTGAGGTAAAAGCTAAGGTTAGGGGTGAGGTTAAGGTTAGGGTTAAGGTTGAGGTTAAGGTTAAGGTTGAGGTTAAGGTTAGGGTTGAGGTTAAGGTTAGGTGTGAGGTTAAGGTTGGGCATAAGGTTAAGCTAAGGGTTGAGGTAAAGGGTTAGGGTTAGGGTTAGGGTTAGAGTTAGGGATGAGGTTACATTAGAGTTAGGAATGAGGTTAAAGTCAAAGTTAGGGATGAGGGTTAGGGTTAGGGTTAAGGTTAAGGTTAGGGGTTATGGTTAGAGTTAGGGCTTAGATTCGGGTGGGGTTGAGAGTGAGTTTATGGTTAAGGTTAGGGGTTAGGTTTGAGGTTAAGGTTGGGGTTAGGGTGAGGGTTGAGTTTAGGATTAGGGATGAGTTTAATGTTTGGGTTGAGGTTAAGGTCAGGGGTGAGGTTAAGGTTAGGGATGAGGTTAAGGTTAGGGTTGAGGTTAAGGTTAGGGTTGAGGTTAAGGTTAGGGTTAAGGTTAGGGGTGAGTTTAAGGTTAGGGGTGAGGTTAGGGTTAAGGTCAGGATTGAGGTAAGGGTTGGGCTGAGGTTAAGGTTGAGTGAGGTTAGGGGTAAGGTTAAGGTTAGGTTTGAGGTTAAGGTTAAGATTAGGGTTGAGGTTAAGGTTGAGGTTAAGGTTAGGGGTGAAGTTGAGATTAGGGTTGAGGTTAAGGTTAGAGTTGAGGTAAAGGTTAAGGTTAGGGGTGAGGTTGGGGTTAGGGGTGAGGTTAAGTTTAGAGTTGAGGTTAAGATCAGGTGTGAGGTTAGGATTGAGGTGAGGTTAAGGTTAGGGGTGAGTTTTAAGTTAGGGTTGAGGTTAAGGTTAGGGGTGAGGTTAAGGTGAGGTTAAGATCTGCTGTGAGGTAAGGGTTGAGGTAAAAGCTAAGGTTAGGGGTGAGGTTAAGGTTAGGGTTGAGGTTGAGGTTAAGGTTAGGGTTGAGGTTAAGGTTAGGGTTGAGGCTAAGGTTAGGTGTGAGGTTAAGGTTTTGCATAAGGTTAAGGTAAGGGTTGAGGTAAAGGCTAAGGTTAGGGGTGAGGTTAGGGTTAGGGTTGGGTTGAGGTTAAGATCAGGAATGAGAGTGAGATTATGGTTAAGGTTTAAGGTTAAGGTTAGGTCAAGGTTTAAGGTTAAGGTTAGGTCTGCGGTTAATGTTAGGGTTGAGGTTAAGATGAGGGATGAGGTTGAGGTTAGGGTTAAGGTTAGAGAAGAGTTTAAGGTTAGGGTTGAGGTTAAGGTTAGGATAGAGGTTAAGGGTGAGTTATGTTTAGGGGTGAGGTTAAGGTTTGAAATAGGTTAAGGTTAGGGTTGAGGTCAAGGTTAGGGTTGGGGTTAAGGTTAGGGTTGAGGTCAGAATTACGGTTAGGGTTGAGGTCAGGATTAAGGCTAAGGTCGAGAGTGGGGTTAGGGTTAAGGTTAGGGGTGCGGTTAAGGTTAGGTTTGATGTTAAGGTTGGGGTTGAGGTTGGGGTAAGGGTTGAGGTTAAGATAAGAGTTGGAGTTAAGGTTAGGGGTTAGGGGTTATGGTTAGGATTAGGGGTTTAGGATAGGGGTTAGGTTAGGGTGGGGTTAAGATTAGGGCTGAGAGTGAGTTTACGGTTAAGGTTAGGGGTGAGGTTAAGGTTAAGGTTAGGTTTGAGGTTAAGGTTGGGGTTGAGGTTAGGGTAAGGGTTGAGTTTAGGATTAGGGATGAAGTTAAAGTTTTGGGTTGAGGTTAAGGTCAGTGGTGAGGTTAAGGTTAGGGGTGAGGTTAAGGTTAGGGTTAGGGTTAGGGTTAGGGGTGAAGTTGAGATTAGGGTTGAGGTTAAGGTTAGGGTTGAGGTAAAGGTTAAGGTTAGGGGTGACGTTAAGGTTGGGGGTGAGGTTAAGTTTTAGAATCAGGTGTGAGGCTAGGGTTGAGGTGAGATTAAGTTTTTTAGTGGTGAGGGGTTATGGTTAGGATTAGGATCAGGTGTGAGGCTAGGGTTGAGGTGAGATTAAGTTTTAGTGGTGAGGTTAAGGTTAGGGTTGAGGTTAAGGTTAGGGGTGAGGTTAAGGTTAGCGTTGAGGTTAAGATCAGGTGTGAGGTAAGGGTTGAGGTAAAGGCTTAAGATTGGGGGTGAGGTTAAGATGAGGGATGAGGTTGAGATTAAGGTTATGGTTAGAGGTTGGGGTTAAGGTTAGATAAGAGTTTTTAGGGTTAGGGTTGAGGTTAAGGTTAGAGTAAAGGTTAAGGGTGAGTTATGATTAGGGGTGAGGTTAAGGTTTGGAACAGGTTAAGGTTAGGGCTGAGGTCAAGGTTAGGGTTGGGGTTAAGGTTAGGGTTAGGGTTAGGGTTAGGGGTTAGGGTTGGGTTGAGGTTAAGGTTAGGGTTAGGGTTAGGGTTAGGGTTAGGGTTAGGGTTAGGGTTAGGGTTAGGGTTAGGGTTAGGGTTAGGGTTAGGGGTTAGGGTTAGGGTTAGGGTTAGGGTTAGGGTTAGGGTTAGGGTTAGGGTTAGGGTTAGGGTTAGGGTTAGGGTTAGGGTTAGGGTTAGGGTTAGGGTTAGGGTTAGGGTTAGGGTTAGGGTTAGGGTTAGGGTTAGGGTTAGGGTTAGGGTTAGGGTTAGGGTTAGGGTTAGGGTTAGGGTTAGGGTTAGGGTTAGGGTTAGGGTTAGGGTTAGGGTTAGGGTTAGGGTTAGGGTTAGGGTTAGGGTTAGGGTTAGGGTTAGGGTTAGGGTTAGGGTTAGGGTTAGGGTTAGGGTTAGGGTTAGGGTTAGGGTTAGGGTTAGGGTTAGGGTTAGGGTTAGGGTTAGGGTTAGGGTTAGGGTTAGGGTTAGGGTTAGGGTTAGGGTTAGGGTTAGGGTTAGGGTTAGGGTTAGGGTTAGGGTTAGGGTTAGGGTTAGGGTTAGGGTTAGGGTTAGGGTTAGGGTTAGGGTTAGGGTTAGGGTTAGGGTTAGGGTTAGGGTTAGGGTTAGGGTTAGGGTTAGGGTTAGGGTTAGGGTTAGGGTTAGGGTTAGGGTTAGGGTTAGGGTTAGGGTTAGGGTTAGGGTTAGGGTTAGGGTTAGGGTTAGGGTTAGGGTTAGGGTTAGGGTTAGGGTTAGGGTTAGGGTTAGGGTTAGGGTTAGGGTTAGGGTTAGGGTTAGGGTTAGGGTTAGGGTTAGGGTTAGGGTTAGGGTTAGGGTTAGGGTTAGGGTTAGGGTTAGGGTTAGGGTTAGGGTTAGGGTTAGGGTTAGGGTTAGGGTTAGGGTTAGGGTTAGGGTTAGGGTTAGGGTTAGGGTTAGGGTTAGGGTTAGGGTTAGGGTTAGGGTTAGGGTTAGGGTTAGGGTTAGGGTTAGGGTTAGGGTTAGGGTTAGGGTTAGGGTTAGGGTTAGGGTTAGGGTTAGGGTTAGGGTTAGGGTTAGGGTTAGGGTTAGGGTTAGGGTTAGGGTTAGGGTTAGGGTTAGGGTTAGGGTTAGGGTTAGGGTTAGGGTTAGGGTTAGGGTTAGGGTTAGGGTTAGGGTTAGGGTTAGGGTTAGGGTTAGGGTTAGGGTTAGGGTTAGGGTTAGGGTTAGGGTTAGGGTTAGGGTTAGGGTTAGGGTTAGGGTTAGGGTTAGGGTTAGGGTTAGGGTTAGGGTTAGGGTTAGGGTTAGGGTTAGGGTTAGGGTTAGGGTTAGGGTTAGGGTTAGGGTTAGGGTTAGGGTTAGGGTTAGGGTTAGGGTTAGGGTTAGGGTTAGGGTTAGGGTTAGGGTTAGGGTTAGGGTTAGGGTTAGGGTTAGGGTTAGGGTTAGGGTTAGGGTTAGGGTTAGGGTTAGGGTTAGGGTTAGGGTTAGGGTTAGGGTTAGGGTTAGGGTTAGGGTTAGGGTTAGGGTTAGGGTTAGGGTTAGGGTTAGGGTTAGGGTTAGGGTTAGGGTTAGGGTTAGGGTTAGGGTTAGGGTTAGGGTTAGGGTTAGGGTTAGGGTTAGGGTTAGGGTTAGGGTTAGGGTTAGGGTTAGGGTTAGGGTTAGGGTTAGGGTTAGGGTTAGGGTTAGGGTTAGGGTTAGGGTTAGGGTTAGGGTTAGGGTTAGGGTTAGGGTTAGGGTTAGGGTTAGGGTTAGGGTTAGGGTTAGGGTTAGGGTTAGGGTTAGGGTTAGGGTTAGGGTTAGGGTTAGGGTTAGGGTTAGGGTTAGGGTTAGGGTTAGGGTTAGGGTTAGGGTTAGGGTTAGGGTTAGGGTTAGGGTTAGGGTTAGGGTTAGGGTTAGGGTTAGGGTTAGGGTTAGGGTTAGGGTTAGGGTTAGGGTTAGGGTTAGGGTTAGGGTTAGGGTTAGGGTTAGGGTTAGGGTTAGGGTTAGGGTTAGGGTTAGGGTTAGGGTTAGGGTTAGGGTTAGGGTTAGGGTTAGGGTTAGGGTTAGGGTTAGGGTTAGGGTTAGGGTTAGGGTTAGGGTTAGGGTTAGGGTTAGGGTTAGGGTTAGGGTTAGGGTTAGGGTTAGGGTTAGGGTTAGGGTTAGGGTTAGGGTTAGGGTTAGGGTTAGGGTTAGGGTTAGGGTTAGGGTTAGGGTTAGGGTTAGGGTTAGGGTTAGGGTTAGGGTTAGGGTTAGGGTTAGGGTTAGGGTTAGGGTTAGGGTTAGGGTTAGGGTTAGGGTTAGGGTTAGGGTTAGGGTTAGGGTTAGGGTTAGGGTTAGGGTTAGGGTTAGGGTTAGGGTTAGGGTTAGGGTTAGGGTTAGGGTTAGGGTTAGGGTTAGGGTTAGGGTTAGGGTTAGGGTTAGGGTTAGGGTTAGGGTTAGGGTTAGGGTTAGGGTTAGGGTTAGGGTTAGGGTTAGGGTTAGGGTTAGGGTTAGGGTTAGGGTTAGGGTTAGGGTTAGGGTTAGGGTTAGGGTTAGGGTTAGGGTTAGGGTTAGGGTTAGGGTTAGGGTTAGGGTTAGGGTTAGGGTTAGGGTTAGGGTTAGGGTTAGGGTTAGGGTTAGGGTTAGGGTTAGGGTTAGGGTTAGGGTTAGGGTTAGGGTTAGGGTTAGGGTTAGGGTTAGGGTTAGGGTTAGGGTTAGGGTTAGGGTTAGGGTTAGGGTTAGGGTTAGGGTTAGGGTTAGGGTTAGGGTTAGGGTTAGGGTTAGGGTTAGGGTTAGGGTTAGGGTTAGGGTTAGGGTTAGGGTTAGGGTTAGGGTTAGGGTTAGGGTTAGGGTTAGGGTTAGGGTTAGGGTTAGGGTTAGGGTTAGGGTTAGGGTTAGGGTTAGGGTTAGGGTTAGGGTTAGGGTTAGGGTTAGGGTTAGGGTTAGGGTTAGGGTTAGGGTTAGGGTTAGGGTTAGGGTTAGGGTTAGGGTTAGGGTTAGGGTTAGGGTTAGGGTTAGGGTTAGGGTTAGGGTTAGGGTTAGGGTTAGGGTTAGGGTTAGGGTTAGGGTTAGGGTTAGGGTTAGGGTTAGGGTTAGGGTTAGGGTTAGGGTTAGGGTTAGGGTTAGGGTTAGGGTTAGGGTTAGGGTTAGGGTTAGGGTTAGGGTTAGGGTTAGGGTTAGGGTTAGGGTTAGGGTTAGGGTTAGGGTTAGGGTTAGGGTTAGGGTTAGGGTTAGGGTTAGGGTTAGGGTTAGGGTTAGGGTTAGGGTTAGGGTTAGGGTTAGGGTTAGGGTTAGGGTTAGGGTTAGGGTTAGGGTTAGGGTTAGGGTTAGGGTTAGGGTTAGGGTTAGGGTTAGGGTTAGGGTTAGGGTTAGGGTTAGGGTTAGGGTTAGGGTTAGGGTTAGGGTTAGGGTTAGGGTTAGGGTTAGGGTTAGGGTTAGGGTTAGGGTTAGGGTTAGGGTTAGGGTTAGGGTTAGGGTTAGGGTTAGGGTTAGGGTTAGGGTTAGGGTTAGGGTTAGGGTTAGGGTTAGGGTTAGGGTTAGGGTTAGGGTTAGGGTTAGGGTTAGGGTTAGGGTTAGGGTTAGGGTTAGGGTTAGGGTTAGGGTTAGGGTTAGGGTTAGGGTTAGGGTTAGGGTTAGGGTTAGGGTTAGGGTTAGGGTTAGGGTTAGGGTTAGGGTTAGGGTTAGGGTTAGGGTTAGGGTTAGGGTTAGGGTTAGGGTTAGGGTTAGGGTTAGGGTTAGGGTTAGGGTTAGGGTTAGGGTTAGGGTTAGGGTTAGGGTTAGGGTTAGGGTTAGGGTTAGGGTTAGGGTTAGGGTTAGGGTTAGGGTTAGGGTTAGGGTTAGGGTTAGGGTTAGGGTTAGGGTTAGGGTTAGGGTTAGGGTTAGGGTTAGGGTTAGGGTTAGGGTTAGGGTTAGGGTTAGGGTTAGGGTTAGGGTTAGGGTTAGGGTTAGGGTTAGGGTTAGGGTTAGGGTTAGGGTTAGGGTTAGGGTTAGGGTTAGGGTTAGGGTTAGGGTTAGGGTTAGGGTTAGGGTTAGGGTTAGGGTTAGGGTTAGGGTTAGGGTTAGGGTTAGGGTTAGGGTTAGGGTTAGGGTTAGGGTTAGGGTTAGGGTTAGGGTTAGGGTTAGGGTTAGGGTTAGGGTTAGGGTTAGGGTTAGGGTTAGGGTTAGGGTTAGGGTTAGGGTTAGGGTTAGGGTTAGGGTTAGGGTTAGGGTTAGGGTTAGGGTTAGGGTTAGGGTTAGGGTTAGGGTTAGGGTTAGGGTTAGGGTTAGGGTTAGGGTTAGGGTTAGGGTTAGGGTTAGGGTTAGGGTTAGGGTTAGGGTTAGGGTTAGGGTTAGGGTTAGGGTTAGGGTTAGGGTTAGGGTTAGGGTTAGGGTTAGGGTTAGGGTTAGGGTTAGGGTTAGGGTTAGGGTTAGGGTTAGGGTTAGGGTTAGGGTTAGGGTTAGGGTTAGGGTTAGGGTTAGGGTTAGGGTTAGGGTTAGGGTTAGGGTTAGGGTTAGGGTTAGGGTTAGGGTTAGGGTTAGGGTTAGGGTTAGGGTTAGGGTTAGGGTTAGGGTTAGGGTTAGGGTTAGGGTTAGGGTTAGGGTTAGGGTTAGGGTTAGGGTTAGGGTTAGGGTTAGGGTTAGGGTTAGGGTTAGGGTTAGGGTTAGGGTTAGGGTTAGGGTTAGGGTTAGGGTTAGGGTTAGGGTTAGGGTTAGGGTTAGGGTTAGGGTTAGGGTTAGGGTTAGGGTTAGGGTTAGGGTTAGGGTTAGGGTTAGGGTTAGGGTTAGGGTTAGGGTTAGGGTTAGGGTTAGGGTTAGGGTTAGGGTTAGGGTTAGGGTTAGGGTTAGGGTTAGGGTTAGGGTTAGGGTTAGGGTTAGGGTTAGGGTTAGGGTTAGGGTTAGGGTTAGGGTTAGGGTTAGGGTTAGGGTTAGGGTTAGGGTTAGGGTTAGGGTTAGGGTTAGGGTTAGGGTTAGGGTTAGGGTTAGGGTTAGGGTTAGGGTTAGGGTTAGGGTTAGGGTTAGGGTTAGGGTTAGGGTTAGGGTTAGGGTTAGGGTTAGGGTTAGGGTTAGGGTTAGGGTTAGGGTTAGGGTTAGGGTTAGGGTTAGGGTTAGGGTTAGGGTTAGGGTTAGGGTTAGGGTTAGGGTTAGGGTTAGGGTTAGGGTTAGGGTTAGGGTTAGGGTTAGGGTTAGGGTTAGGGTTAGGGTTAGGGTTAGGGTTAGGGTTAGGGTTAGGGTTAGGGTTAGGGTTAGGGTTAGGGTTAGGGTTAGGGTTAGGGTTAGGGTTAGGGTTAGGGTTAGGGTTAGGGTTAGGGTTAGGGTTAGGGTTAGGGTTAGGGTTAGGGTTAGGGTTAGGGTTAGGGTTAGGGTTAGGGTTAGGGTTAGGGTTAGGGTTAGGGTTAGGGTTAGGGTTAGGGTTAGGGTTAGGGTTAGGGTTAGGGTTAGGGTTAGGGTTAGGGTTAGGGTTAGGGTTAGGGTTAGGGTTAGGGTTAGGGTTAGGGTTAGGGTTAGGGTTAGGGTTAGGGTTAGGGTTAGGGTTAGGGTTAGGGTTAGGGTTAGGGTTAGGGTTAGGGTTAGGGTTAGGGTTAGGGTTAGGGTTAGGGTTAGGGTTAGGGTTAGGGTTAGGGTTAGGGTTAGGGTTAGGGTTAGGGTTAGGGTTAGGGTTAGGGTTAGGGTTAGGGTTAGGGTTAGGGTTAGGGTTAGGGTTAGGGTTAGGGTTAGGGTTAGGGTTAGGGTTAGGGTTAGGGTTAGGGTTAGGGTTAGGGTTAGGGTTAGGGTTAGGGTTAGGGTTAGGGTTAGGGTTAGGGTTAGGGTTAGGGTTAGGGTTAGGGTTAGGGTTAGGGTTAGGGTTAGGGTTAGGGTTAGGGTTAGGGTTAGGGTTAGGGTTAGGGTTAGGGTTAGGGTTAGGGTTAGGGTTAGGGTTAGGGTTAGGGTTAGGGTTAGGGTTAGGGTTAGGGTTAGGGTTAGGGTTAGGGTTAGGGTTAGGGTTAGGGTTAGGGTTAGGGTTAGGGTTAGGGTTAGGGTTAGGGTTAGGGTTAGGGTTAGGGTTAGGGTTAGGGTTAGGGTTAGGGTTAGGGTTAGGGTTAGGGTTAGGGTTAGGGTTAGGGTTAGGGTTAGGGTTAGGGTTAGGGTTAGGGTTAGGGTTAGGGTTAGGGTTAGGGTTAGGGTTAGGGTTAGGGTTAGGGTTAGGGTTAGGGTTAGGGTTAGGGTTAGGGTTAGGGTTAGGGTTAGGGTTAGGGTTAGGGTTAGGGTTAGGGTTAGGGTTAGGGTTAGGGTTAGGGTTAGGGTTAGGGTTAGGGTTAGGGTTAGGGTTAGGGTTAGGGTTAGGGTTAGGGTTAGGGTTAGGGTTAGGGTTAGGGTTAGGGTTAGGGTTAGGGTTAGGGTTAGGGTTAGGGTTAGGGTTAGGGTTAGGGTTAGGGTTAGGGTTAGGGTTAGGGTTAGGGTTAGGGTTAGGGTTAGGGTTAGGGTTAGGGTTAGGGTTAGGGTTAGGGTTAGGGTTAGGGTTAGGGTTAGGGTTAGGGTTAGGGTTAGGGTTAGGGTTAGGGTTAGGGTTAGGGTTAGGGTTAGGGTTAGGGTTAGGGTTAGGGTTAGGGTTAGGGTTAGGGTTAGGGTTAGGGTTAGGGTTAGGGTTAGGGTTAGGGTTAGGGTTAGGGTTAGGGTTAGGGTTAGGGTTAGGGTTAGGGTTAGGGTTAGGGTTAGGGTTAGGGTTAGGGTTAGGGTTAGGGTTAGGGTTAGGGTTAGGGTTAGGGTTAGGGTTAGGGTTAGGGTTAGGGTTAGGGTTAGGGTTAGGGTTAGGGTTAGGGTTAGGGTTAGGGTTAGGGTTAGGGTTAGGGTTAGGGTTAGGGTTAGGGTTAGGGTTAGGGTTAGGGTTAGGGTTAGGGTTAGGGTTAGGGTTAGGGTTAGGGTTAGGGTTAGGGTTAGGGTTAGGGTTAGGGTTAGGGTTAGGGTTAGGGTTAGGGTTAGGGTTAGGGTTAGGGTTAGGGTTAGGGTTAGGGTTAGGGTTAGGGTTAGGGTTAGGGTTAGGGTTAGGGTTAGGGTTAGGGTTAGGGTTAGGGTTAGGGTTAGGGTTAGGGTTAGGGTTAGGGTTAGGGTTAGGGTTAGGGTTAGGGTTAGGGTTAGGGTTAGGGTTAGGGTTAGGGTTAGGGTTAGGGTTAGGGTTAGGGTTAGGGTTAGGGTTAGGGTTAGGGTTAGGGTTAGGGTTAGGGTTAGGGTTAGGGTTAGGGTTAGGGTTAGGGTTAGGGTTAGGGTTAGGGTTAGGGTTAGGGTTAGGGTTAGGGTTAGGGTTAGGGTTAGGGTTAGGGTTAGGGTTAGGGTTAGGGTTAGGGTTAGGGTTAGGGTTAGGGTTAGGGTTAGGGTTAGGGTTAGGGTTAGGGTTAGGGTTAGGGTTAGGGTTAGGGTTAGGGTTAGGGTTAGGGTTAGGGTTAGGGTTAGGGTTAGGGTTAGGGTTAGGGTTAGGGTTAGGGTTAGGGTTAGGGTTAGGGTTAGGGTTAGGGTTAGGGTTAGGGTTAGGGTTAGGGTTAGGGTTAGGGTTAGGGTTAGGGTTAGGGTTAGGGTTAGGGTTAGGGTTAGGGTTAGGGTTAGGGTTAGGGTTAGGGTTAGGGTTAGGGTTAGGGTTAGGGTTAGGGTTAGGGTTAGGGTTAGGGTTAGGGTTAGGGTTAGGGTTAGGGTTAGGGTTAGGGTTAGGGTTAGGGTTAGGGTTAGGGTTAGGGTTAGGGTTAGGGTTAGGGTTAGGGTTAGGGTTAGGGTTAGGGTTAGGGTTAGGGTTAGGGTTAGGGTTAGGGTTAGGGTTAGGGTTAGGGTTAGGGTTAGGGTTAGGGTTAGGGTTAGGGTTAGGGTTAGGGTTAGGGTTAGGGTTAGGGTTAGGGTTAGGGTTAGGGTTAGGGTTAGGGTTAGGGTTAGGGTTAGGGTTAGGGTTAGGGTTAGGGTTAGGGTTAGGGTTAGGGTTAGGGTTAGGGTTAGGGTTAGGGTTAGGGTTAGGGTTAGGGTTAGGGTTAGGGTTAGGGTTAGGGTTAGGGTTAGGGTTAGGGTTAGGGTTAGGGTTAGGGTTAGGGTTAGGGTTAGGGTTAGGGTTAGGGTTAGGGTTAGGGTTAGGGTTAGGGTTAGGGTTAGGGTTAGGGTTAGGGTTAGGGTTAGGGTTAGGGTTAGGGTTAGGGTTAGGGTTAGGGTTAGGGTTAGGGTTAGGGTTAGGGTTAGGGTTAGGGTTAGGGTTAGGGTTAGGGTTAGGGTTAGGGTTAGGGTTAGGGTTAGGGTTAGGGTTAGGGTTAGGGTTAGGGTTAGGGTTAGGGTTAGGGTTAGGGTTAGGGTTAGGGTTAGGGTTAGGGTTAGGGTTAGGGTTAGGGTTAGGGTTAGGGTTAGGGTTAGGGTTAGGGTTAGGGTTAGGGTTAGGGTTAGGGTTAGGGTTAGGGTTAGGGTTAGGGTTAGGGTTAGGGTTAGGGTTAGGGTTAGGGTTAGGGTTAGGGTTAGGGTTAGGGTTAGGGTTAGGGTTAGGGTTAGGGTTAGGGTTAGGGTTAGGGTTAGGGTTAGGGTTAGGGTTAGGGTTAGGGTTAGGGTTAGGGTTAGGGTTAGGGTTAGGGTTAGGGTTAGGGTTAGGGTTAGGGTTAGGGTTAGGGTTAGGGTTAGGGTTAGGGTTAGGGTTAGGGTTAGGGTTAGGGTTAGGGTTAGGGTTAGGGTTAGGGTTAGGGTTAGGGTTAGGGTTAGGGTTAGGGTTAGGGTTAGGGTTAGGGTTAGGGTTAGGGTTAGGGTTAGGGTTAGGGTTAGGGTTAGGGTTAGGGTTAGGGTTAGGGTTAGGGTTAGGGTTAGGGTTAGGGTTAGGGTTAGGGTTAGGGTTAGGGTTAGGGTTAGGGTTAGGGTTAGGGTTAGGGTTAGGGTTAGGGTTAGGGTTAGGGTTAGGGTTAGGGTTAGGGTTAGGGTTAGGGTTAGGGTTAGGGTTAGGGTTAGGGTTAGGGTTAGGGTTAGGGTTAGGGTTAGGGTTAGGGTTAGGGTTAGGGTTAGGGTTAGGGTTAGGGTTAGGGTTAGGGTTAGGGTTAGGGTTAGGGTTAGGGTTAGGGTTAGGGTTAGGGTTAGGGTTAGGGTTAGGGTTAGGGTTAGGGTTAGGGTTAGGGTTAGGGTTAGGGTTAGGGTTAGGGTTAGGGTTAGGGTTAGGGTTAGGGTTAGGGTTAGGGTTAGGGTTAGGGTTAGGGTTAGGGTTAGGGTTAGGGTTAGGGTTAGGGTTAGGGTTAGGGTTAGGGTTAGGGTTAGGGTTAGGGTTAGGGTTAGGGTTAGGGTTAGGGTTAGGGTTAGGGTTAGGGTTAGGGTTAGGGTTAGGGTTAGGGTTAGGGTTAGGGTTAGGGTTAGGGTTAGGGTTAGGGTTAGGGTTAGGGTTAGGGTTAGGGTTAGGGTTAGGGTTAGGGTTAGGGTTAGGGTTAGGGTTAGGGTTAGGGTTAGGGTTAGGGTTAGGGTTAGGGTTAGGGTTAGGGTTAGGGTTAGGGTTAGGGTTAGGGTTAGGGTTAGGGTTAGGGTTAGGGTTAGGGTTAGGGTTAGGGTTAGGGTTAGGGTTAGGGTTAGGGTTAGGGTTAGGGTTAGGGTTAGGGTTAGGGTTAGGGTTAGGGTTAGGGTTAGGGTTAGGGTTAGGGTTAGGGTTAGGGTTAGGGTTAGGGTTAGGGTTAGGGTTAGGGTTAGGGTTAGGGTTAGGGTTAGGGTTAGGGTTAGGGTTAGGGTTAGGGTTAGGGTTAGGGTTAGGGTTAGGGTTAGGGTTAGGGTTAGGGTTAGGGTTAGGGTTAGGGTTAGGGTTAGGGTTAGGGTTAGGGTTAGGGTTAGGGTTAGGGTTAGGGTTAGGGTTAGGGTTAGGGTTAGGGTTAGGGTTAGGGTTAGGGTTAGGGTTAGGGTTAGGGTTAGGGTTAGGGTTAGGGTTAGGGTTAGGGTTAGGGTTAGGGTTAGGGTTAGGGTTAGGGTTAGGGTTAGGGTTAGGGTTAGGGTTAGGGTTAGGGTTAGGGTTAGGGTTAGGGTTAGGGTTAGGGTTAGGGTTAGGGTTAGGGTTAGGGTTAGGGTTAGGGTTAGGGTTAGGGTTAGGGTTAGGGTTAGGGTTAGGGTTAGGGTTAGGGTTAGGGTTAGGGTTAGGGTTAGGGTTAGGGTTAGGGTTAGGGTTAGGGTTAGGGTTAGGGTTAGGGTTAGGGTTAGGGTTAGGGTTAGGGTTAGGGTTAGGGTTAGGGTTAGGGTTAGGGTTAGGGTTAGGGTTAGGGTTAGGGTTAGGGTTAGGGTTAGGGTTAGGGTTAGGGTTAGGGTTAGGGTTAGGGTTAGGGTTAGGGTTAGGGTTAGGGTTAGGGTTAGGGTTAGGGTTAGGGTTAGGGTTAGGGTTAGGGTTAGGGTTAGGGTTAGGGTTAGGGTTAGGGTTAGGGTTAGGGTTAGGGTTAGGGTTAGGGTTAGGGTTAGGGTTAGGGTTAGGGTTAGGGTTAGGGTTAGGGTTAGGGTTAGGGTTAGGGTTAGGGTTAGGGTTAGGGTTAGGGTTAGGGTTAGGGTTAGGGTTAGGGTTAGGGTTAGGGTTAGGGTTAGGGTTAGGGTTAGGGTTAGGGTTAGGGTTAGGGTTAGGGTTAGGGTTAGGGTTAGGGTTAGGGTTAGGGTTAGGGTTAGGGTTAGGGTTAGGGTTAGGGTTAGGGTTAGGGTTAGGGTTAGGGTTAGGGTTAGGGTTAGGGTTAGGGTTAGGGTTAGGGTTAGGGTTAGGGTTAGGGTTAGGGTTAGGGTTAGGGTTAGGGTTAGGGTTAGGGTTAGGGTTAGGGTTAGGGTTAGGGTTAGGGTTAGGGTTAGGGTTAGGGTTAGGGTTAGGGTTAGGGTTAGGGTTAGGGTTAGGGTTAGGGTTAGGGTTAGGGTTAGGGTTAGGGTTAGGGTTAGGGTTAGGGTTAGGGTTAGGGTTAGGGTTAGGGTTAGGGTTAGGGTTAGGGTTAGGGTTAGGGTTAGGGTTAGGGTTAGGGTTAGGGTTAGGGTTAGGGTTAGGGTTAGGGTTAGGGTTAGGGTTAGGGTTAGGGTTAGGGTTAGGGTTAGGGTTAGGGTTAGGGTTAGGGTTAGGGTTAGGGTTAGGGTTAGGGTTAGGGTTAGGGTTAGGGTTAGGGTTAGGGTTAGGGTTAGGGTTAGGGTTAGGGTTAGGGTTAGGGTTAGGGTTAGGGTTAGGGTTAGGGTTAGGGTTAGGGTTAGGGTTAGGGTTAGGGTTAGGGTTAGGGTTAGGGTTAGGGTTAGGGTTAGGGTTAGGGTTAGGGTTAGGGTTAGGGTTAGGGTTAGGGTTAGGGTTAGGGTTAGGGTTAGGGTTAGGGTTAGGGTTAGGGTTAGGGTTAGGGTTAGGGTTAGGGTTAGGGTTAGGGTTAGGGTTAGGGTTAGGGTTAGGGTTAGGGTTAGGGTTAGGGTTAGGGTTAGGGTTAGGGTTAGGGTTAGGGTTAGGGTTAGGGTTAGGGTTAGGGTTAGGGTTAGGGTTAGGGTTAGGGTTAGGGTTAGGGTTAGGGTTAGGGTTAGGGTTAGGGTTAGGGTTAGGGTTAGGGTTAGGGTTAGGGTTAGGGTTAGGGTTAGGGTTAGGGTTAGGGTTAGGGTTAGGGTTAGGGTTAGGGTTAGGGTTAGGGTTAGGGTTAGGGTTAGGGTTAGGGTTAGGGTTAGGGTTAGGGTTAGGGTTAGGGTTAGGGTTAGGGTTAGGGTTAGGGTTAGGGTTAGGGTTAGGGTTAGGGTTAGGGTTAGGGTTAGGGTTAGGGTTAGGGTTAGGGTTAGGGTTAGGGTTAGGGTTAGGGTTAGGGTTAGGGTTAGGGTTAGGGTTAGGGTTAGGGTTAGGGTTAGGGTTAGGGTTAGGGTTAGGGTTAGGGTTAGGGTTAGGGTTAGGGTTAGGGTTAGGGTTAGGGTTAGGGTTAGGGTTAGGGTTAGGGTTAGGGTTAGGGTTAGGGTTAGGGTTAGGGTTAGGGTTAGGGTTAGGGTTAGGGTTAGGGTTAGGGTTAGGGTTAGGGTTAGGGTTAGGGTTAGGGTTAGGGTTAGGGTTAGGGTTAGGGTTAGGGTTAGGGTTAGGGTTAGGGTTAGGGTTAGGGTTAGGGTTAGGGTTAGGGTTAGGGTTAGGGTTAGGGTTAGGGTTAGGGTTAGGGTTAGGGTTAGGGTTAGGGTTAGGGTTAGGGTTAGGGTTAGGGTTAGGGTTAGGGTTAGGGTTAGGGTTAGGGTTAGGGTTAGGGTTAGGGTTAGGGTTAGGGTTAGGGTTAGGGTTAGGGTTAGGGTTAGGGTTAGGGTTAGGGTTAGGGTTAGGGTTAGGGTTAGGGTTAGGGTTAGGGTTAGGGTTAGGGTTAGGGTTAGGGTTAGGGTTAGGGTTAGGGTTAGGGTTAGGGTTAGGGTTAGGGTTAGGGTTAGGGTTAGGGTTAGGGTTAGGGTTAGGGTTAGGGTTAGGGTTAGGGTTAGGGTTAGGGTTAGGGTTAGGGTTAGGGTTAGGGTTAGGGTTAGGGTTAGGGTTAGGGTTAGGGTTAGGGTTAGGGTTAGGGTTAGGGTTAGGGTTAGGGTTAGGGTTAGGGTTAGGGTTAGGGTTAGGGTTAGGGTTAGGGTTAGGGTTAGGGTTAGGGTTAGGGTTAGGGTTAGGGTTAGGGTTAGGGTTAGGGTTAGGGTTAGGGTTAGGGTTAGGGTTAGGGTTAGGGTTAGGGTTAGGGTTAGGGTTAGGGTTAGGGTTAGGGTTAGGGTTAGGGTTAGGGTTAGGGTTAGGGTTAGGGTTAGGGTTAGGGTTAGGGTTAGGGTTAGGGTTAGGGTTAGGGTTAGGGTTAGGGTTAGGGTTAGGGTTAGGGTTAGGGTTAGGGTTAGGGTTAGGGTTAGGGTTAGGGTTAGGGTTAGGGTTAGGGTTAGGGTTAGGGTTAGGGTTAGGGTTAGGGTTAGGGTTAGGGTTAGGGTTAGGGTTAGGGTTAGGGTTAGGGTTAGGGTTAGGGTTAGGGTTAGGGTTAGGGTTAGGGTTAGGGTTAGGGTTAGGGTTAGGGTTAGGGTTAGGGTTAGGGTTAGGGTTAGGGTTAGGGTTAGGGTTAGGGTTAGGGTTAGGGTTAGGGTTAGGGTTAGGGTTAGGGTTAGGGTTAGGGTTAGGGTTAGGGTTAGGGTTAGGGTTAGGGTTAGGGTTAGGGTTAGGGTTAGGGTTAGGGTTAGGGTTAGGGTTAGGGTTAGGGTTAGGGTTAGGGTTAGGGTTAGGGTTAGGGTTAGGGTTAGGGTTAGGGTTAGGGTTAGGGTTAGGGTTAGGGTTAGGGTTAGGGTTAGGGTTAGGGTTAGGGTTAGGGTTAGGGTTAGGGTTAGGGTTAGGGTTAGGGTTAGGGTTAGGGTTAGGGTTAGGGTTAGGGTTAGGGTTAGGGTTAGGGTTAGGGTTAGGGTTAGGGTTAGGGTTAGGGTTAGGGTTAGGGTTAGGGTTAGGGTTAGGGTTAGGGTTAGGGTTAGGGTTAGGGTTAGGGTTAGGGTTAGGGTTAGGGTTAGGGTTAGGGTTAGGGTTAGGGTTAGGGTTAGGGTTAGGGTTAGGGTTAGGGTTAGGGTTAGGGTTAGGGTTAGGGTTAGGGTTAGGGTTAGGGTTAGGGTTAGGGTTAGGGTTAGGGTTAGGGTTAGGGTTAGGGTTAGGGTTAGGGTTAGGGTTAGGGTTAGGGTTAGGGTTAGGGTTAGGGTTAGGGTTAGGGTTAGGGTTAGGGTTAGGGTTAGGGTTAGGGTTAGGGTTAGGGTTAGGGTTAGGGTTAGGGTTAGGGTTAGGGTTAGGGTTAGGGTTAGGGTTAGGGTTAGGGTTAGGGTTAGGGTTAGGGTTAGGGTTAGGGTTAGGGTTAGGGTTAGGGTTAGGGTTAGGGTTAGGGTTAGGGTTAGGGTTAGGGTTAGGGTTAGGGTTAGGGTTAGGGTTAGGGTTAGGGTTAGGGTTAGGGTTAGGGTTAGGGTTAGGGTTAGGGTTAGGGTTAGGGTTAGGGTTAGGGTTAGGGTTAGGGTTAGGGTTAGGGTTAGGGTTAGGGTTAGGGTTAGGGTTAGGGTTAGGGTTAGGGTTAGGGTTAGGGTTAGGGTTAGGGTTAGGGTTAGGGTTAGGGTTAGGGTTAGGGTTAGGGTTAGGGTTAGGGTTAGGGTTAGGGTTAGGGTTAGGGTTAGGGTTAGGGTTAGGGTTAGGGTTAGGGTTAGGGTTAGGGTTAGGGTTAGGGTTAGGGTTAGGGTTAGGGTTAGGGTTAGGGTTAGGGTTAGGGTTAGGGTTAGGGTTAGGGTTAGGGTTAGGGTTAGGGTTAGGGTTAGGGTTAGGGTTAGGGTTAGGGTTAGGGTTAGGGTTAGGGTTAGGGTTAGGGTTAGGGTTAGGGTTAGGGTTAGGGTTAGGGTTAGGGTTAGGGTTAGGGTTAGGGTTAGGGTTAGGGTTAGGGTTAGGGTTAGGGTTAGGGTTAGGGTTAGGGTTAGGGTTAGGGTTAGGGTTAGGGTTAGGGTTAGGGTTAGGGTTAGGGTTAGGGTTAGGGTTAGGGTTAGGGTTAGGGTTAGGGTTAGGGTTAGGGTTAGGGTTAGGGTTAGGGTTAGGGTTAGGGTTAGGGTTAGGGTTAGGGTTAGGGTTAGGGTTAGGGTTAGGGTTAGGGTTAGGGTTAGGGTTAGGGTTAGGGTTAGGGTTAGGGTTAGGGTTAGGGTTAGGGTTAGGGTTAGGGTTAGGGTTAGGGTTAGGGTTAGGGTTAGGGTTAGGGTTAGGGTTAGGGTTAGGGTTAGGGTTAGGGTTAGGGTTAGGGTTAGGGTTAGGGTTAGGGTTAGGGTTAGGGTTAGGGTTAGGGTTAGGGTTAGGGTTAGGGTTAGGGTTAGGGTTAGGGTTAGGGTTAGGGTTAGGGTTAGGGTTAGGGTTAGGGTTAGGGTTAGGGTTAGGGTTAGGGTTAGGGTTAGGGTTAGGGTTAGGGTTAGGGTTAGGGTTAGGGTTAGGGTTAGGGTTAGGGTTAGGGTTAGGGTTAGGGTTAGGGTTAGGGTTAGGGTTAGGGTTAGGGTTAGGGTTAGGGTTAGGGTTAGGGTTAGGGTTAGGGTTAGGGTTAGGGTTAGGGTTAGGGTTAGGGTTAGGGTTAGGGTTAGGGTTAGGGTTAGGGTTAGGGTTAGGGTTAGGGTTAGGGTTAGGGTTAGGGTTAGGGTTAGGGTTAGGGTTAGGGTTAGGGTTAGGGTTAGGGTTAGGGTTAGGGTTAGGGTTAGGGTTAGGGTTAGGGTTAGGGTTAGGGTTAGGGTTAGGGTTAGGGTTAGGGTTAGGGTTAGGGTTAGGGTTAGGGTTAGGGTTAGGGTTAGGGTTAGGGTTAGGGTTAGGGTTAGGGTTAGGGTTAGGGTTAGGGTTAGGGTTAGGGTTAGGGTTAGGGTTAGGGTTAGGGTTAGGGTTAGGGTTAGGGTTAGGGTTAGGGTTAGGGTTAGGGTTAGGGTTAGGGTTAGGGTTAGGGTTAGGGTTAGGGTTAGGGTTAGGGTTAGGGTTAGGGTTAGGGTTAGGGTTAGGGTTAGGGTTAGGGTTAGGGTTAGGGTTAGGGTTAGGGTTAGGGTTAGGGTTAGGGTTAGGGTTAGGGTTAGGGTTAGGGTTAGGGTTAGGGTTAGGGTTAGGGTTAGGGTTAGGGTTAGGGTTAGGGTTAGGGTTAGGGTTAGGGTTAGGGTTAGGGTTAGGGTTAGGGTTAGGGTTAGGGTTAGGGTTAGGGTTAGGGTTAGGGTTAGGGTTAGGGTTAGGGTTAGGGTTAGGGTTAGGGTTAGGGTTAGGGTTAGGGTTAGGGTTAGGGTTAGGGTTAGGGTTAGGGTTAGGGTTAGGGTTAGGGTTAGGGTTAGGGTTAGGGTTAGGGTTAGGGTTAGGGTTAGGGTTAGGGTTAGGGTTAGGGTTAGGGTTAGGGTTAGGGTTAGGGTTAGGGTTAGGGTTAGGGTTAGGGTTAGGGTTAGGGTTAGGGTTAGGGTTAGGGTTAGGGTTAGGGTTAGGGTTAGGGTTAGGGTTAGGGTTAGGGTTAGGGTTAGGGTTAGGGTTAGGGTTAGGGTTAGGGTTAGGGTTAGGGTTAGGGTTAGGGTTAGGGTTAGGGTTAGGGTTAGGGTTAGGGTTAGGGTTAGGGTTAGGGTTAGGGTTAGGGTTAGGGTTAGGGTTAGGGTTAGGGTTAGGGTTAGGGTTAGGGTTAGGGTTAGGGTTAGGGTTAGGGTTAGGGTTAGGGTTAGGGTTAGGGTTAGGGTTAGGGTTAGGGTTAGGGTTAGGGTTAGGGTTAGGGTTAGGGTTAGGGTTAGGGTTAGGGTTAGGGTTAGGGTTAGGGTTAGGGTTAGGGTTAGGGTTAGGGTTAGGGTTAGGGTTAGGGTTAGGGTTAGGGTTAGGGTTAGGGTTAGGGTTAGGGTTAGGGTTAGGGTTAGGGTTAGGGTTAGGGTTAGGGTTAGGGTTAGGGTTAGGGTTAGGGTTAGGGTTAGGGTTAGGGTTAGGGTTAGGGTTAGGGTTAGGGTTAGGGTTAGGGTTAGGGTTAGGGTTAGGGTTAGGGTTAGGGTTAGGGTTAGGGTTAGGGTTAGGGTTAGGGTTAGGGTTAGGGTTAGGGTTAGGGTTAGGGTTAGGGTTAGGGTTAGGGTTAGGGTTAGGGTTAGGGTTAGGGTTAGGGTTAGGGTTAGGGTTAGGGTTAGGGTTAGGGTTAGGGTTAGGGTTAGGGTTAGGGTTAGGGTTAGGGTTAGGGTTAGGGTTAGGGTTAGGGTTAGGGTTAGGGTTAGGGTTAGGGTTAGGGTTAGGGTTAGGGTTAGGGTTAGGGTTAGGGTTAGGGTTAGGGTTAGGGTTAGGGTTAGGGTTAGGGTTAGGGTTAGGGTTAGGGTTAGGGTTAGGGTTAGGGTTAGGGTTAGGGTTAGGGTTAGGGTTAGGGTTAGGGTTAGGGTTAGGGTTAGGGTTAGGGTTAGGGTTAGGGTTAGGGTTAGGGTTAGGGTTAGGGTTAGGGTTAGGGTTAGGGTTAGGGTTAGGGTTAGGGTTAGGGTTAGGGTTAGGGTTAGGGTTAGGGTTAGGGTTAGGGTTAGGGTTAGGGTTAGGGTTAGGGTTAGGGTTAGGGTTAGGGTTAGGGTTAGGGTTAGGGTTAGGGTTAGGGTTAGGGTTAGGGTTAGGGTTAGGGTTAGGGTTAGGGTTAGGGTTAGGGTTAGGGTTAGGGTTAGGGTTAGGGTTAGGGTTAGGGTTAGGGTTAGGGTTAGGGTTAGGGTTAGGGTTAGGGTTAGGGTTAGGGTTAGGGTTAGGGTTAGGGTTAGGGTTAGGGTTAGGGTTAGGGTTAGGGTTAGGGTTAGGGTTAGGGTTAGGGTTAGGGTTAGGGTTAGGGTTAGGGTTAGGGTTAGGGTTAGGGTTAGGGTTAGGGTTAGGGTTAGGGTTAGGGTTAGGGTTAGGGTTAGGGTTAGGGTTAGGGTTAGGGTTAGGGTTAGGGTTAGGGTTAGGGTTAGGGTTAGGGTTAGGGTTAGGGTTAGGGTTAGGGTTAGGGTTAGGGTTAGGGTTAGGGTTAGGGTTAGGGTTAGGGTTAGGGTTAGGGTTAGGGTTAGGGTTAGGGTTAGGGTTAGGGTTAGGGTTAGGGTTAGGGTTAGGGTTAGGGTTAGGGTTAGGGTTAGGGTTAGGGTTAGGGTTAGGGTTAGGGTTAGGGTTAGGGTTAGGGTTAGGGTTAGGGTTAGGGTTAGGGTTAGGGTTAGGGTTAGGGTTAGGGTTAGGGTTAGGGTTAGGGTTAGGGTTAGGGTTAGGGTTAGGGTTAGGGTTAGGGTTAGGGTTAGGGTTAGGGTTAGGGTTAGGGTTAGGGTTAGGGTTAGGGTTAGGGTTAGGGTTAGGGTTAGGGTTAGGGTTAGGGTTAGGGTTAGGGTTAGGGTTAGGGTTAGGGTTAGGGTTAGGGTTAGGGTTAGGGTTAGGGTTAGGGTTAGGGTTAGGGTTAGGGTTAGGGTTAGGGTTAGGGTTAGGGTTAGGGTTAGGGTTAGGGTTAGGGTTAGGGTTAGGGTTAGGGTTAGGGTTAGGGTTAGGGTTAGGGTTAGGGTTAGGGTTAGGGTTAGGGTTAGGGTTAGGGTTAGGGTTAGGGTTAGGGTTAGGGTTAGGGTTAGGGTTAGGGTTAGGGTTAGGGTTAGGGTTAGGGTTAGGGTTAGGGTTAGGGTTAGGGTTAGGGTTAGGGTTAGGGTTAGGGTTAGGGTTAGGGTTAGGGTTAGGGTTAGGGTTAGGGTTAGGGTTAGGGTTAGGGTTAGGGTTAGGGTTAGGGTTAGGGTTAGGGTTAGGGTTAGGGTTAGGGTTAGGGTTAGGGTTAGGGTTAGGGTTAGGGTTAGGGTTAGGGTTAGGGTTAGGGTTAGGGTTAGGGTTAGGGTTAGGGTTAGGGTTAGGGTTAGGGTTAGGGTTAGGGTTAGGGTTAGGGTTAGGGTTAGGGTTAGGGTTAGGGTTAGGGTTAGGGTTAGGGTTAGGGTTAGGGTTAGGGTTAGGGTTAGGGTTAGGGTTAGGGTTAGGGTTAGGGTTGAGGGTTAGGGTTAGGGTTAGGGTTAGGGTTAGGGTTAGGGTTAGGGTTAGGGTTAGGGTTAGGGTTAGGGTTAGGGTTAGGGTTAGGGTTAGGGTTAGGGTTAGGGTTAGGGTTAGGGTTAGGGTTAGGGTTAGGGTTAGGGTTAGGGTTAGGGTTAGGGTTAGGGTTAGGGTTAGGGTTAGGGTTAGGGTTAGGGTTAGGGTTAGGGTTAGGGTTAGGGTTAGGGTTAGGGTTAGGGTTAGGGTTAGGGTTAGGGTTAGGGTTAGGGGTAGGGTTAGGGTTAGGGTGTAGGGTTAGGGTTAGGGTTAGGGTTAGGGTTAGGGGTAGGGGTTAGGGTTAGGGTTAGGGTTAGGGTTTGGGTGGGTAGGGTAGGGTTAGGGTTGGGTTAGGGTAGGGTGGGGTTGGGGTTAGGGTGAGGTTAGGGTTGGGGAGGGGTTGGGGTGGGGTGGGTTAGGGGGTGGGGTAGGGGTTGGGGTGGGGTAGGGGGTGTGGGTAGGGGTGGGTAGGGGTGGGGTAGGGGGGTGGGGTAGGGGTTAGGGGTTGGGTAGGGTGGGTTAGGGGTGGGGGTGGGGTGGGGGTGGGGGTGGGGGTGGGGGTGGGGGTAGGGGTGGGGGGTGGGGGTGGGTAGGGGGTGGGGGTGGGGTGGGGGTGGGGGTGGGGTGAGGGGTGGGGTGGGGTGAGGGTGGGAGGGTGGGTGGGGGGTGGGGGTGGGGGTGGGGGTGGGGTGGGTGGGGTGGGGAGGGGGTGGGGGTGGGGGTGGGGTGGGGGTGGGGTGGGGTAGGGGTGGGGTAGGGGTGGGTAGGGAGGGGAGGGGTGGGGTGGGGTGGTGGGTGGGGGTGGGGTGGTGGGGTAGGGGTGGGGGTTAGGGTGGGGGTGGGGTGGGGGTAGGGGGTGGGGTGGTGGGTTAGGGTGGGGGTGAGGGTTAGGGGTTAGGGGTTGGGGTTAGGGTTAGGGGGGTAGGGGTTAGGGGTAGGGGGTAGGGTGGGTGGGGGTTGGGTTAGGGGTTAGGGGTGGGGTAGGGGTTAGGGTGAGGGTTGGGGTTAGGGGTAGGGGGTCGGGGGTGGTGTTAGAGTTAAAAGGTTAAGTTAAAAGTTAAGAAGGGGGGGGGGGGGCAGGAGGTGAGTGGTGAAGTTAAAGTTAAAGTTAAAGTTAAAGTTAAAGTTAAAAGTTAAAGTTAAGTTAAAGTTAAAGTTAAAGTTAAAGTTTAAAGTTAAAGTTAAAGTTAAAGTTAAAGTTAAGTAAAGTTAAAGTTAAAGTTAAAGTTTAAAGTTACAAGTTAAAGTTAAAGTTAAGTTAAAGTTAAAGTTTAAAGTTTAAAGTTAAAGTTAAAAAGTTAAAGTTAAAAGTTAAAGTATAAAGTTAAAAGTTAAAAGTTAAAGTTTAAGTTATAAAGTTTAAAGTTAAAAAGTTAAAGTTAAAGTTAAAGTTAAAAGTTAAAAGTCTAACGCTAGTTAAGGTTAAAGTTAAGTTAAAGTTAAAGTTAAAGTTAAAGTTAAAGTTAAAGTTAAAGTTAAAGTTAAAGTTAAAGTTAAAGTTAAAGTTAAAGTTAAAGTTAAAGTTAAGTTAAAGTTAAAAGTTAAAGTTAAAGTTAAAGTTAAAGTTAAAGTTAAAGTTAAAGTTAAAGTTAAAGTTTAAGTTAAAGTTAAGTTAAAGTTAAGTTAAAGTTAAAGTTAAAGTTAAAGTTAAAGTTAAAGTTAAGTTAAGTTAAGTTAAAGTTAAAGTTAAAGTTAAAGTTAAAGTTAAAGTTAAAGTTAAAGTTAAAGTTAAAGTTAAAGTTAAAGTTAAAGTTAAAGTTAAAGTTAAGTTAACGTTAAAGTTAAAGTTAAAGTTAAGTAAAGTTAAGTTAAAGTTTAAAGTTAAAGTTAAAGTTAAAGTTAAAGTTAAAGTTAAGTTAAAGTTAAAGTTAAAGTTAAGTTAAGTTAAAGTTAAGTTAAAGTTAAAGTTAAGTTAAGTTAAAGTAAGTTAAAGTTAAAGTTAAAGTTAAAGTTAAAGTTAAAGTTAAAGTTAAAGTTAACGTTAAGTTAAAGTTAAGTTAAAGTTAAGTTAAAGTTAAGTTAAAGTTAAAGTTAAGTAAAGTTAAGTAAGTTAAGGTTAAAGTTAAAGTTAAAGTTAAAGTTAAAGTTAAAGTTAAAGTTAAAGTTAAAGTTAAGTTAAAGTTAAAGTTAAAGTTAAGTTAAAGTTAAAGTTAAAGTTAAAGTTAAAGTTAAAGTTAAGTTAAGGTTAAGTTAAAGTTAAAGTTAAAGTTAAGTTAAAGTTAAAGTTAAAGTTAAAGTTAAAGTTAAAGTTAAAGTTAAAGTTAAAGTTAGTAAAGTTAAAGTTAAAGTTAAAGTTAAAGTTAAGTTAAAGTTAAAGTTAAAGTTAAAGTTAAAGTTAAAGTTAAAGTTAAAGTTAAAGTTAAAGTTAAAGTTAAAGTTAAAGTTAAAGTTAAAGTTAAAGTTAAAGTTAGTAAAGTTAACGTTAAAGTTAAGGTAAGTTAAAGTTAAAGTTAAAGTTAAGTTAAGTTAAAGTTAAGTTAAAGTTAAAGTTAAAGTTAAAGTTAAAGTTAAAGTTAACAGTTAAAGTTAAAGTTAAGTTAAAGTTAAAGTTAAAGTTAAAGTTAAAGTTAAAGTTTAAAGTTAAGTTAAAGTTAAAGTTAAAGTTAAAGTTAAAGTTAAGTTAAAGTTAAAGTTAAAGTTAAAGTTAAAGTTAAAGTTAAAGTTAAAGTTAAAGTTAAGTTAAGAGTTAAAGATTAAAGTTAAAGTTAAAGTTAAAGTAAAGTTAAAGTTAAAGTTAAAGTTAAAGTTAAAGTTAAAGTTAAAGTTAAAGTTAAAGTTAAAGTTAAAGTTAAAGTTAAGTTAAAGTTAAGTAAAGTTAAAGTTAAAGTTAAAGTTAAAGTAAAAGTAAAGTTAAAGTTAAAGTTAAAGTTAAAAGTTAAAGTTAAAGTTAAAGTTAAAGTCTAAAGTTAAAGTTAAAGTTAAAGTTAAAGTTAAAGTTAAAGTAAAGTTAAAGTTAAAGTTAAAGTAAAGTTAAAGTTAAAGTTAAAGTTAAAGTTAAAGTTAAAGTTAAAGTTAAAAGTTAAAGTTAAAGTTAAAGTTAAAGTTAAGTAAAGTTAAAGTAAGTTAAAGTTAAAGTTAAAGTTAAAGTTAAAGTTAAAGTTAAAGTTAAAGTTAAGTTAAGTTAAAGTTAAAGTTAAAGTTAATAAAGTTAAAGTTAAAGTTAAAGTTAAAGTTAAAGTTAAAGTTAAAGTTAAAGTTAAAGTTAAAGTTAAAAGTTAAAGTTAAAGTTAAAGTTAAAGTAAAGTTAAGTTAAAGTAAAGTTAAGTTAAAGTTAAAGTAAAGTTAAAGTTAAAGTAAGTTAAAGTTAAAGTTAAAGTTAAAGTAAAAGTTAAAGTTAAAGTTAAAGTTAAAGTTAAAGTTAAAGTTAAAGTTAAAGTTAAAGTTAAAGTTAAAGTTAAAGTTAAAGTTAAAGTTAAAGTTAAAGTTAAAAGTTAAAGTAAAGTTAAAGTTTAAAGTTAAAGTTAAAGTAAGTTAAAGTTAAAGTAAGTTAAAGTTAAAGTTAAAGTTAAAGTTAGTTAAAGTTAAGTTAAAGTTAAAGTTAAAGTAAGTTAAAGTTAAAGTTAAAGTTAAAAGTTAAAGTTAAGTTAAAGTTTAAAGTTAAAGTTAAAGTTAAAGTTAAAGTTAAAGTAAGTTAAAGTTAAAGTTAAAGTTAAAGTTAAAGTTAAAGTTAAGTTAAAGTTAAAGTTAAAGTAAGTTAAAGTTAAAGTTAAAGTTAAAGTTAAAGTTAAAGTTAAAGTTAAAGTTAAAGTTAAAGTTAAAGTTAAAGTTAAAGTTAAAAGTTAAAGTTAAAGTTAAAGTTAAAGTTAAAGTTAAAGTTAAAGTTAAAGTTAAAGTTAAAGTTAAAGTTAAGTTAAGTTAAAGTTAAAGTTAAAGTTAAAGTTAAAGTTAAAGTTAAGTAAAGTTAAAGTTAAAGTTAAAGTTAAAGTTAAAGTTAAAGTTAAGTTAAAGTTAAAGTTAAAGTTAAAGTTAAAGTTAAAGTTAAAGTTAAGTTAAAGTTAAAGTTAAAGTTAAAGTTAAGTTAAAGTTAAAGTTAAAGTTAAAGTTAAAGTTAAAGTTAAAGTTAAAGTTAAGTTACAGTTAAAGTTAAGTTAAAGTTAAAGTAAAGTTAAAGTTAAAGTTAAAGTTAAAGTTAAGTTAAAGTTAAAGTTAAGTTAAGTTAAAGTTAAAGTTAAAGTTAAAGTAAAGTTAAAGTTAAAGTTAAAGTTAAAGTTAAAGTTAAAGTTAAAGTTAAAGTTAAAGTAAGTTAAGTTAAAGTTAAAGTTAAAGTTAAAGTTAAAGTTAAAGTCTAAGTTAAAGTAAAGTAACGTTAAAGTTAAAGTTAAAGTTAAAGTTAAAGTTAA